>JADDOH010003707.1:0-174433 GCA_016648135.1 Agrypnia vestita | reverse complement strand
TCCCCAAATTTGAGATCTCCCCTATCTGTTACAAAGATGTGGAAAAAATAGTAGATGACCTGAACATAGACTGCTCTCCAGGCCCGGACGGAATATCCGCTAGAGTAATTAAATCGTTCAAAGAAATATTACTAAAACCTATAGTTCATATATTTAATTTAGGCATCACAAAAGGTATTTTCCCGTCCCAACTAAAAACGGCTAAAATCACACCCGTACATAAAGCTGGCAATAAAGACGATCCAAATAACTACCGACCTATATCCATCCTAAATTTACTATCTAAGCTGCTAGAGAAATGTGTTTGTAATTAATTCACCAACTTTTTAGAAAAACATCAAATTTTAGCCAACAACCAGTTTGGATTTAGAAAAAATCGGGGTACACAAGAAGCAATACAGGAAGTTATTGGTTATATTTCAGACAAACTTGACAATAGTAAAAAATGTATAGCAATAGCACTAGACTTGACGAAAGCTTTTGACACAGTTTCACATGAAAAAATGCTTCACAAACTAAAACAGACTGGACTTTCGGAAGCAAGTTACAACTGGTTCAAAACTTACCTTACAGACAGAACACAATTTACACAACTTGACAAAACTAAAAGTGACGAACATTACATCAAATACGGAGTCCCTCAAGGAAGTACACTAGGACCTGTTTTATTCCTCCTATACATAAACGATTTATGCAAGCTAACAACGGGGGGGAAAGTAGTTACTTTTGCAGACGATACAATACTCCTGTTCCACGCTTCATCATGGGATCTTGTTTTCAAAGCAGCTGAACTGGGTTGCAACATAGTAAAACACTGGCTGGAAAATAATTTGCTAACAGTCAATCTCAAAAAAACTAAGTATTTGACATTCAGCATAGATAAAAGAGGGCAGCCATCTAGCGATTTAAAATTGACTATGCATGATTGCCAACACCAAAACTGTGATTGCACCCCCTTGGAAAATGCAGATAGTGTGAAATACTTGGGAATCATAATAGACAGGCACCTAAACTGGAAACTTCACATTGAACTATTATCGGGAAAACTTTTAAAACTCATTTACCTTTTTAAATCCATACGTAATATTTTTAATAAACAGCAACTCAAAACTATCTATTATGCTCTTGCCCAGTCATTTTTGAACTATGCGATTCCAAGTTGGGGAGGTACTTACAAAACCACATTAAAACCAGCTATAACGGCACAAAAAACCTTGCTCCGAGTCATTAATAAGAAACCATTCACATACCAATCAGACAGACTATTCAGAGAATTTAATGTACTGGACGTTAGACAGCTGTTCGTTAAGTCTACCCTCATCTTCTACATTAAAAACACAAACCACCTAACAGCAACCAGTAACTCGCATTCACATAATACTAGACAAGCATTACGAAACCTTGACGAAATACCAAAAACTAAGACAACACATGGACAGAAAAATTACTCATACATAGGGCCTAAAATATTTAACATATTTAAAACAGACTTCCCGGAAATCAGAATATACTCAATTAATAAAATAAAAGCTTTAGCAAACAACTGGCTTACCTCCAAAGGTAGAACAGCAACTGAAAATTTACTTACTGTAATTGCGTAATAATGTCTTTAAATAAAAATATATACCTATATAAATTAATTAATTAATTAAGGAAAATAAAAAAATAATCTTAAACAAAACTTTAACCCTTTTTACATTAAACAATTATTCTACACATATTTACACTTGGACTTATGACTAACTCAACTTTCACTAACATTCCACATGATACTCTATAGATACATAATAACTACCTTATGAAAATAAATACTACTGACGAACTCGAAAAAATATTATAATTGTGTGCTATAACGCCACTCTGGGACAGGCGTAGCCTAGTAGAGTGGCATAATCCACAAATTAAACAAAACAAAAAAATGTGTAAATTATCTTATGTTTTATCTTATGTTTTATTGTTAAATTAGTATTAAGTATCTTATTTGTAAACAAGGATTTTTAAATAAATAAATATAAATAAATAAGTAAATAAATATCTCTCTCTATTAGTCCGCGGTATATCACTCCTTATATAGTCTCTTGTTCTCGTGTGTTGTCTATGTACGTCACTATTCTGGTAAAGGATGGTATTCTTTTTTAATAATTTATTCTTTATTTTATAAGTCATCTTTATCTTTTCCACATTTACCAGATCTTCTAGGTTAAGAATGCCGGTGATTTTGTACCAGTCAGTGGTTCTGGTGTGTCGATTTAGGTTAAAGATTATTTTAAGGGCTCTGTTTAAAGTTCTATGTATCATACCCTGCACATGTGAATTACATTGTGACCAAATAATAATGCCACACAAAATATGAGGGAGAGTAAAAGCATTGTAGATATTTTTTTAGTTCTTGTATCAAATAGTTCTGCTATTTTCATCGCAGCAACTATAGGCCCAAGTTTTTAAAAAAAGCTCGAATATGATTCGTCCATAGAATTCTCTCATTTATTTCAAGCCAGATATTTCACACAATCACTTTTTTTTATAATATATCCCTTTATAGAAAGTGTTAGGCTTAAAAGTAGTTTATTTTTTTGCTTTAGAATCATGTAATTAGTTTTTTTACATTAATACTAAGTGCATTTTTATTCAGCCACAAAAGATATAGATGCAAATCATCATTAATTCTGCTCTGTAAGTTGTTTTTGCCATCCCCGCCATAAATAAATAGAGTATCGTCAGCATAAACAAAATATTTCCACAGTAAATTAGCATACCGCAATATAAATTGAGCACCCGCATTTTTTTGTAAAACGTATCACCAGGTCGTGTACGTTAATAAAAATAAAAAATAAAATATCAATGCAAATCACTGATCATCAGTTCATTTATATGTATAGCCTTCCACCCTCTGAAGGGGTACAGGGTGGTCACGATATACACCTAGTTGACGGCTGACCCGGTGACGGGCGGAACGACCGTCGCAAGTTTTACGGAGCAATTCCATTTCAGTTCGTGAATTATTATGTCGTGCGGTGCGCGAGATCCTCGCCCCGATCCAGGGGTTTCACCCTTACAGGACCGCAGGAATGTGAAGGGTGGAAATAAATTATTACAAATACGGGTTTTGTATGTTTGTTGTGCATCCACTCCGCGACAATGATGTACAGTATCGAGTCCAGAGCCGACACTGTCCGAAAAGTCCCTTTGAACCGGCGAGACGAAAATATTAAGAAATATCGCTGGCAAATAATAATAATTTATCCTTAGCAGAATGTTAGTAAACTTAGTAAAAACCACTATCAGATTTACGGTCTACCGGTTTCGAGACGTACCCGTCTCTTCGTCAGATTCAACACTACCCTACTACATTCATAACACTATACACCCCAACTATCACCTATCACCACTATTTTTCACATAAATTATTCAAATTGAATAATTTAGAAATTTTTTACATTAGGGAGGAGGTGAATAATAGAGTACCTCTCATTAATAACCAAATTAATATTCCATATAGCCCTTTGTTCAATGTAGCGTTCACAAGAGATGTGGTAACACCCACTTTTGACCCCGCCCCCTCTCACTCTCTCTCGTTAGATCCCTGAATTGTTCAGTAGTTCAATTTCTCTGACAAGATTATCACGCGTGTGAACAATGGTGATGATTTTTTTACAATACTATGGTTGGGGTGTAGTGTTGTGAATGTAGCACAGTGTAGTGTTGGTCCTGACGAAGAGACGGGTACGTCTCGAAACCGGTAGACCGTAAATCTGGTAGTGGTTTTTACTAAGTTTACTAACATTCTGTTATTATGTCTAACCACAAAGTTAATGCTTTAAATATTAATAATATAATTTATCCTTAATTAATTAACCAAATCCAGTAACTGTGTTCTTACAACATACTTTCATAAAAAAATATTGTTTATACAGATTTCAATTGGCTCACCTTTAAACAAGGACTAAAGCTACACACAATGATTTTCACGTAAAAAAAATTTAATGATGCCCAAATACTTCAAAATTAAAATAACATATAACGTTGATATTCGTGGATATGACACAAGCATTTCAAACGAATTAAGAATTCCAAGTACACAGAAAAGAAATACAAAAACTGTTTATTACAAAGGACTAAAGGGATACAATAATTTACAAGAGAATGTAAAAAATACAGTGAAATATTATCATGTATATTATCATTACAGGAAAATAAAATGGAATTATTAAATGAAATCGAATAAATGTATTCTTCTTCTTTTCGTGCGCGTTCCGTTCAACAGACGTTGGCTATCATGTTTGCTATGAGAGCTTTGTTTACTGTTATATAATAAGAAATATCCCTTCGAGATCGGATTCGCAAGACGGTTATCAGAAAAATAAAAGTCTAGGAATTTATAAGATGGAGACGATAGAGAAGTAGATTCTGGAACGATCGTGTAAGTAGAATGGCAAACTAGAGTCGCAAATGTAGCGAGAGGTCAAGCAGATACAGACCTCTAGGAAGACCACCTATAAGATGAAAGCACAGCTGGTCGTCCATCTTCTTCATCCTTGTTTAGCAGGCCTAAACAAGGATGAAGAAGAAGTCTGTTTGTTCATCCTTCAGAATAACACATGTCTGATCCCGTAAATTCTCGCAATATATTTTTTGGAGTAATTGGTCCTCTTGGCTTGCTGAAGCGAAACACCTCACAAAGCCACACAGGTACAAATACTTCACATAGATTCGTTGTGGCCTCACCAGGAGTCGAACCCGTAACTATCGGTGTGAGAATCCAGTATCATGCCCACTAGGCTACAAGGGCCGCTATAAAACTTGACAAATTCTCCAAACCATCAATAATTAGAGAAAATGTATCATTTTTCAACTATTTCCATTTCTTGGAAACTTGTAAAAGTATTTTTTTCACTGTTATAGGTATGGTTAAATATTTTTCAATTAGCTTTATATTTATATATTTTTTATATGCGAGAACCAGTCTTAATTTATATATGTACCTAATACTTGCTGTAACCCATCAAAAATGACGAAACATTGGTTCGTGTCTTTGATAAATCCTAGTATATATTTATAGCATCTTTTTGGCGGACGTTAGACGAAGTTACGGGGACAGACAGACGGACGGACGGACAGACAACGAAATTATTACGTTTGGTATATTCATCACGTTAAAAATTACGATTTGTGCAATATTATAAAATATCGGTCAAGACGTGATTTTTATGATAACGCAAACCAATGAGAACAGAAAATATAAAAACAAATTAAAACAGCCCGATAGTAATAGTATATGTGGGTTAAAAGCAAAGGCAGCAATAGTCAAAAAAAATTATTGCAGTCATCGAGGATTATTAATTTAGAATATACGGAATTAGATATTTTATAGAAAATATTGCCTATAAATTTATAGGAATCATTTGGAAGAGATAGATATGTTACAATGAATTTGTATTTCTAGAGAGTCTATATTTTCACTAGTAGAAATATATTTTACCCGATCGGGCGATGAAAACATGTCATTCAATAAATTTACAGATTCACTGCGCATTATCGATGAAACTATATTTTGTTCACGAATACACGCATTTTCCAAAGCTTAGGTTAGGTTCGATTAATGATATCAGGTACATAATGTTGATCTAATTTTAATGGCAGTTCGGAAACCATTATAATTTCACTAGTAAGATATCAGTTAATATATTTTTCACTATCATTGAAAGATTTGGCAGATACTACGTGGTGCAATATTATAATTTAAAAAATATGTTTTACTTTACTTTGTAATACAGACACACACAATATGAGTTATTAAATTACAACTATAGTTTCGAGAGGAGCAGCCCCTCTTATCATCAGGTATAGATAATAACTAACATAAATACAAAATTTATCAATCTAATTGGACCTACCCAATAAGATTGATAAATTTTGTATTTAAGTTAATTATTATCTATACCTGATGATGAGAGGGACTGCTCCTCTCGAAACTATAGTTGTAATCGTTTGTGTGTCCCGTGCGTGAATTGGGGGAATCATATTCCCCCAATTCCCCAATTTAGTAACTCATATTGTACGTGTGTATTACAAAGTAAAGTAAAGCATATTTTTAAAATTATTTTTCACTGGTTTGTATTAGTTTCTATTGGTGAAAATCTGCTTGGATGTGATAATAATGACCTTATATATAATTTCACTAAAATGCCAGTAAAAATATCGGTTCACTAGAAATACAGATTCACTGTAACAGTTACTTAAAATTCTTTACATTTTAAAACAGTAATCCTCGGTGACTTTTTTTTATTTTTTGGATATTGCTGCCTTTGCTTTTATACCCCACATACATGTTATCAGTGTTGTCTTTTATACATGCTATGACGTCAGTCTAGACTGTCATTTCTAAATAAAGCATATTATGTACAGAATGTCACTTAATTTCTCTTCTAAGAGTTATGAAAATAACTCTTAATGCATGCAATATAATTTATCCTTGGGAAATATTTATTTTCGCAAGAATCTACCCACACTGATTTCTAGTTTACCAGCTACGCGGATAAAATAAATTTATGAATGAAGGCCAAGAATAATATCAAATCTTATACCATATATACGGTAAGATAATTCATAAAAATTTCCCATTGAAATAACAAGTTAATATTTCATACAACAGCTATTTAAAATCCATTAATAACATGATGTCAGAGCACGTATACATTTTTTTAAATGAATAAATGTGGGAGTAAATAAAATATTTTTTTATACATTATATTTAAACTATAAATAGATGATTGTATTTTCTTACTTATGTTGTGCCGATTATATTAGGTGTACCCATAAGTAATCAATTATTTAAGTGGCAACAAAAAATTATTTAACTACATTTAATTTTATTTTTAATCGATTTAATCTCCATCGTTATCTAGGACCTTTTTCCATCTCGTTGGTAGACTTTTAAGAAAAATATGCTTCTAGGTGTTTTTAAAGCGTCATTATCAAACCCTACCGGACGCCCACATCGATCGCTATCAGACAAGTCAAAATCACCATCGGAAAATTTTCTAAACCAACGTTGGCACTTATTTACTTTCAATACGTCTCCATACACATCACAAATTTTCTTTGTTGCAACCGTTGCATTAACACCGATAGAAAATGAAACAACATGCAATGACGTAAATGTTTTTCAGTTAGTTGATTGTCCGCTATTTTACAACAGAGTTATATTTTTTTTTAAATTTAATTTTAATTGTCACAAGTCACAAGACCACGGATTATAATATTGCGTATAAAACACGTCTTTACACGTTCACTTTACTGAGCTTGACTGAAGCAAACATTCCACACCAAAAATAATTGATCACTTGTGGGTACACCTATTATTAACCTACGCATTAATCTGTTACTATGAATTTTCTAATCGTTTCTTTCTGTTCATTTATGAAACATTTAAGGATTTGAAATGCAATGCTGGAGAAAAGTGATGAGGATAAACTCATGTTCAAGTTCTTTCGCCAAAAAATAGTTTAAAAGAAATATTGTCATGAGATTCTAAAATAGAGAGGACCAACACATGATCGAGGATTTCCGAACGGTTTGAATCATTTTAAAAGATATCGAAAACCCCGAAAAGTCTGTCTAATGCGCGAGTATATACGAGAAAGTTCTAGAAACCGAGGGCCCTATATTTTCGGTCGGTCTTATTCTCGCAGCCAATGAAGTCATAGGACCGAGCGAATAGATGCGAATTATGAATCCGTGCGATTAACCATAGAAACGGACGAGTAAACAAGAAATAAGCGAAACAACACGAATAAAGAGTACCTATCTGTTAATGGAATATTCTCGTACATGTAACGATTAGTGCGTATTATGGAATAGTGTTCTAACTAATGTCTGTAATCAACGATTTTATGTATAAATAAAAATTTAATTACTCCTTCATAAAGAGCAAAATAATTTTGTGGTGACATTATTAATATAATTAATAAAAATTAACTTTGTTTTCACCACTTTTGTATTGAAAAATATCAACATGTTTCAGAGCCCATGGCCCCTTCGTTAGGATTCAATTGTTTAATAACAAATTAAAAATCAAAAATCGAATTTTGATTTTTAATTTGTTAGTATATAATTGTACCCTAACGAAGGGGCCATGGGCTCTGAAACATAATGATATTTTATCGATACAAAAGTGATGAAATCTAATTTTATTTTTCTTAATTATATTAAAAATTTAATTTATATTGGTTGCTTCATTTGGATACTATCACCGTTATATATATAAGAAAAATTGTTATACCGACCACATCAACAATTTAGGTACAATTTTTGGAACAGTTATTTTGTAACAAATGATAATTACACATTACACAGGTTAAGTTCAAAGTTAAAAATAAAGCGTCCGCATTTTCAATATTTTTTTAATAGTTAAATAGATTTCGTAAAACTAATTATTGAATGATTATTATATAGTCATCCGGGATACGCCTTTCTGACAATTTTCATAGCGATTGTTGATCGGGTAGCGGATCAAATATTGCTTGCAAGTTTTGTTCCTGTCCCTTACAGACAGACAAGTTAAGCTAAATAAAAGCATATTAAAAGTGAACGAGGTAGACCAAGGAAAGGATTAATTTACTCTCCATTGGAGTGGACTGAGCATGGAAGTGATCATAGCAAAAGAGAGGAATGAATGAAGATAGTAAACTATCTAAAAATTTCACGAAACTTCCAGAAACTTCTTTGAAAAACGTGTATTGTCATTAACCTCCCTCATTGTACCGCACATCCGATATGCCTTTTATCCGCCGTGAAAAAAAACTTTCTTCTGCCCTTAGAACCATTCATTACAGCAGTCATCGCGTGCATTTATACAGGGTTATTTGTAAAACATTAATAACCTCGCAGGACTACACTCCAGCCTTGATTGTGAGTCGAAAATGGTCAAGCTATCATGACCTAATATCAAAAGTTATGGGGATATGGGACATCGAAGTTTGCATTTTTTTTCAATATTTCTGACTTATTTTTTGTAAAACGTTGGACTATCATTACAGTAACTAATACCAATTACGAAAAAGTTATTCGTTTCAATACAAGTTAAATAAAATAATTAAAACCCTGAAAAAATTCCAATTGGAATTCGAAGGTTTTTATTTTTGTATTTGGCTTGTATTAAAGGGAATAAATTTTTCATACTCGATATAAGTTACTGTAATGATAGTCCAACGTTTTACAAAAAATAAGTCAGAAATATTGAAAAAAAAATGTAAACTTTGATGTCGCATATCCCCTTAACTATTGATAAATATTAGGTCATAATAGCTTGAACATTTTCGACTCATAATCAAGGTAGGAGTATAGTCCTGCGAGGTTATTAATGTTTTACAAATAACCCCGTATACAGCATGTAACAGAGCTAGTCCACAATACTTTACAGGTAGATTCCTGCCTTGATTATGAGTCGAAAATGTTAT
The DNA here is from genome assembly GCA_016648135.1 of Agrypnia vestita. Classification (NCBI taxonomy): domain Eukaryota; kingdom Metazoa; phylum Arthropoda; class Insecta; order Trichoptera; family Phryganeidae; genus Agrypnia; species Agrypnia vestita. The sequence goes on along the minus strand of JADDOH010003707.1, from coordinate 164,975 downwards.
GATATTAGATCACTGTTGCTTAAACATTTTCGACTAAACCTTGATCTTCTATTGCGATCTTCCCTCGTGGTGTATCCCTAGCTCCAAAATGTTGATTAAAAAAAAATCATTTTTTTCGAACAGCGATAAACATTTCATAATTTATAATTGTTAATTTTTTATAATTTACGTCCCCGGAAACAGTAATCAGTCCGCCCTATACCTCCGCGGGTACAGGTCGTTTTCCTGATGACGTTGAATATATCTATACTTCTATACTAATATAATATTATAAAGAGGAAAGATTTGATTGTTTGTTTGAATTGAATAGGCTCCGAAACTACTGGACCGATTTTTTTTTCACATTTAGAATCCTACATCATCCCTGATGAACATAGACTATAGATTATTTTCAAAAAAGTTAGGTATCCGTATGAAAACTTAGATAATGTAACCCAACGTGTGAAAAAATACAAAAAAAAAACTTATATCGCGTACGCTGCGAAAATTATTGACAATAGAGCAAAGTGATGTACTACAGTTTTATAGAGGACATCAATATATACAAAAAAGTCTGCGATACCATATGTCTAACTGTTACAGTTATGTCACAATAAATACATTATTTGTACCTGAGTACTAATCCTTATCCAAATAAATCACTTCGTATTCAAGGCTATATCAGTACATGTAAATTACTTTTCGAATTATACCATTCCCAAGTTCCATGTAGGTACTTTAAAATTTATAATTTTTGAAATTGTGAAATCGTGCGAAGCCGGGGCCGGCCGTTAGTAATATATAATATATATAAAATATAAATATTTCAATTTTTATATTTAGATCCATGTTAGATAATTAAATTTTGTTGTAAATAAAAGGCCATTGAAATAGATATTTTATAGAAATTGTGTATTTTTTATTGTAGAATACTTTACCTCTTACGTTGGTGTCTGTCCCGGAACAAGCCCCTGTCTTAGCTGCCAGCAACAGGTAGGTAGGTTCTGCGCCGTGTGTAGGGGGATATGACAGCGGGGGGCTTTGGGGATGGAGAGGGCAGTGGGGGATGAAGCCCGCCCTGACACGCTGACCCGATTCTACCACTTTCCCCGTGCTGACCAGCACCCGCAGGACACATTTTCCATGAATTTATTTTATTCACATCACACACAAAAACGCCACACGCATTCTACAAACGTGGACACTCGTCAGAAAAAAATTATCTTTTATTTACATTTAATATAGTGACGAAATCAGCACATAAAAATGTGTAAACATACACAAATATAAACTTTATTTTTTAATAGAGATGCGAACACGGCTTACGTGTCGCATCAATATTCTTATTATTTTCAAAATAAGCTAAATGCTTTTGCTATGAAATAGGACTAACTTGCCGGTGACGTACTTAGGCCCATACAGTCAGTACATCGAAGCATATAGAGAAATTAAATATTAATCTGACAGAATGTTTTATAATCCCAAAATAACAATGATTTTGATTTCTGTCCGTAACTTTCTATCCAATAGCTGATCTCATTCCGTTTTCAAAATTAGTATAATTTTATTGAATAAAATGAAAACATTGATTTTTCCTTTCTTTAATAAAATACTTTGATTAGATTTAATTAATATTTCAGTTTAATGAAAATTAACACTAACAAGTGCATCCATTACTATATGGCATATGTCATTGGCTTTATTATTAATCAAAATATATAATTCTTCGTAAAACATATAACGACGTCCTTCACCGACGCTACCAGATGACACAAATAATGATGAGGTGTATAAAATGAAGTACAAAAAAATTATAATCTCCGTAAAAATGTCTGTCCTTAACGCTACCAGATGGCTCAGTTATAATATAATAATTAAATATATGAAACAAAAAAAAGCTTAATTCTCCATTTAATAAAGTCCATCACTTACGTTATCAAGACTCTACGCTACTCTAGATAGCGCTGTTTTCACAGCCTTAACTGGCGGCCGAACTATATGGCAAAAGTATACTAGCTATAACCCATCATTCTGGATGGGTTATAGCTATATTAAAATCGCAAAAACATGACAATAATTGTGATAGGAATATTACAAGAAATATATTATATTTTGATTTATTTGTAAAAATTCGACTCAAGTACAACTTATTTCCAAGTACTGACTGCATGCCGCTACAATTACTCTATGGTAAGAAGTAATTATTAAAATTATCCTTGCCTACCTAGGATAGATAACTTTTCTATAATTTTTGAATTGTTTTGTTTCCTCTCCTGTATTTCCTTTCGCGTCTTTCTTTTATTAGTTTTATTGCATTTCTTATTCTTTGAGGTCTTGATTCTTTTTCATATAACTTTATTTAAAAAAAAATATTTCTTATAAAGTAATTTATATTGATACATTTTCATTACCTGATGATATTATTTTGAAAAATTATACTAATTATTAAATTACTGATTGTTCGGTCTTTATGAATAGGACCAGATGTCACTGAACACAAACACCTTCCTTACACCTTTTAATAGTGCACGCTCTATTAAAATCTATGACATTACCATTCAACTTTGAACTGTCTTGTTTGCTGGACGTGTTTCGTTCTGAGTTTTGTGTGCTCACTTTTACGTGATCGTAAAGCCTTCGGATAAGGATCAAGGTGCCACAAGAACTCCAGAGCTACTGCCCTTCAGATAAGGGAGAAACCAGCGTTGTTCCTTCGACCTGGACCAAAAGGACAAAGGTAAGAGCGTGCTTTCCTTCTGACCTTTCTTTCCTTCCAGAACCCGTCTTACCCATCTTAAATTATCCATTTCACATTCCGTGTTCAAACACTGATATTATCATTTGAGAGGAGTATAGCATTATATAAAATGGAAGCTTCTAAAAACTCCTTCCACGATTCTAAATAGAGTTTCTCGAAGCTTCGGGAAATTTTTAATATATTTTAAGGGTTCTTGAAATTACAAAATTCTCCCCGTCGAGAGGTTAATAATAATTGAGAAGGGTATTTCGTCTACATAGAGCGCTCTCCCCTGCTGTTGCCGGGTCGGCGCCGGTCCCCGGTGCATAGATAAGGTTTATTGCTTCATCCCCTTCAGGGTGGATGGCAGCTCCAGGGTCCAGGGTGGTGGTGACACCATGACACCCCAATAAATACAAAACAAGTTGATTTTGATCGTTGGTGAAACCTCCGTTTTATGCACATATATCGGAGCTAATACATTCACAGATGTGTTAGGTCGCATAGGAACTAGCCAATCTTTCTTATATGGTACATACAGTTCTATATTAACCTTCACAATATTAGGAATGGTACTTAGGATGTATACGTCCTATAAGCTATGTAGCACTAAACCAGATAACAACATACCAATATAACAAATATTTTAATTATTATCACAATAGCATGCCGTATATTACAATATTCACATAAATTTGTTTTCAATTAGTTGTGTTTAATGCTTTTATAATCTTTTTGGCATTTTTATATTGTGTTTTGTGGATAACTATCATTTACATATGAAGTTTCTATTGTTGAAAAATAATTTATCTATTTGTAAATTGTATTGAAAATTTAATTTGTCTACATTTAAATTCTATTGTTAAAAGTTTAATATTCTATTTGAAAATCCTGTTGAAACTTAAACCTGAATCATCTCATTCAAATATAATTGTCATATAAAAACTATGTCTTATTTATCAGACGAATAAAGTCCTATTTATCAGACAATAATTTAGTTTTTAGCTACGTGTTCGACAGGAGTTCAATTGATTTTATTGTCTTGACTATTTGATGTATAATATACAGGGTGTAAAAGAGCTAGTCCACAATACCTTACAGGTATAGATTCCTGCTTTAATTATGAGTGGAAAATTTTTCAATCGTTATGGAGATATGCAATTTCAAACTTTGCATTTTTTCCAATATTTCTGATTTATTATTTGTAAAACTTTGGACTATCATTACAGTAATTAATGTCGAATATGAAAAATTCATTTCAATTAAAACATTCCAACAGGAATTTTTTCAGGCGTTTTATTATTTTATTTAACTTTTATTGAAACGAATGAAGTTTTCGTAATCAATATAAGTTACTGTAATGATACTTCAACGTTTTGTAAAAAATAGGTCAGAAATATTTTTAAAAAACTTAGATATTGCATAATTCCATAACTATTGATATTAGGTCATGTTTGTTTGAAAATTTTCGACTCATTATCAAGGCAGGAATGCACCTGTATTATAAACTAGCCCTGTTACACCTGTATATCATTGGCGTGGTAAAACAAAAACCTTTCCATAAATTTTCAAGTTTTAAGTAGAGAGCGAATGGAGGATTGATAAAGATAAGGTTTTGGATATTTTGAGTTTGTCCAAATTTTTCAGAAGATTTTGTCACAGGGACATCGTTAATCAAGATGTATTATAGATATCTCACAAAGACGAATTTATATTTTTTTATGGAAAAGTAGGTATGGAAGTCTTTGGGTGTTCATAGGGCTTACGACTTATCGTACAGCTGGCTTAAGTGATCACTTTATACAATGTAACATTCATCATTCCCACCCATGAAAGAATACGACGTCTATCAAATTTTTGGAACTTGTATATATTTATATTTTACAACCTGTTTCGTATATGTGTTGTAATAATCATTAGCGCGACCAGCATCCAAAACTTTTGCATTCCCCTTCAATAATCACAGATGTCGCTAATGAGATATCTATTTTGATATATTCAATCTGAATTCAAGTACTTTTAAGAATGCGATGTTTGGGAGAGTGTTGATTTAAAAAACTGTTTTCATACTTTGCTTATATTATTGTTGTTATTTATCACTATGTACTTCACAATTGTATTTCATACTTTGTTCTTTCACTTTTCGTTTTGTTTTATTGTTTATTATGTTGATAATTAATATTATGTACTTATTGTTTTTCAATTATTGCTTTTCATGTTTTGTTTCTCACTTTCTCTTGGTTTATTGATAGCTTTTCTGTCATAAAAATGTGATGTCCGGGAGAGTGTTGACTTAAAAGCTGTCTTTCATACTTTGTTTTTCACATTTTTGTTTTATTACTTAATATTGTTGATATTTATTATTATGTAATTATTGCTTTTCATACTTTGTTTCTCACTTTTTTGGTTTATTGCTCCTTTTTCTCTCATTATTCTTGGTTAGATTAGCCTTTAAGCTTTGAAATCATATTGGTATATGAGTCGTTCTTAATTGAGCTCCAGTTGAATATTTCAAGATTACGTTGTTTTATTGATTTATTGTATCTGAGAACATGTGAATACTCTGTATAAATAAATAAATTATGACTGGAATTTTTTAGGAATATCCTTTATATGTGTAATGAGATTCTTCCGAATTATTAGCATTACTCTAGAATACGTCTGAAATATCATTTAATTTTTTTAATTTCCTTTTTAGACCAGTATTTTCATTCAGAATATTTTAAGGTTTGTCTTAATTTTTTTAAAACACGTAATTAACACTTATTTTTTTTTAGAATACTGGATTTTGTTACGGAGACATCGTGAAACATCTATAATATATTAGGTCCTTACATATGAAATTGGCGTTTAGTATGGGAGGAACATAAAGCCGATTTTTTTTTATTATAATATATTTATTTAATCAAAGTATGTACCATTGCTATCTATGCACTTTTGCCATCTCATAGGTAGTTCATCGATCCCTTTACTAAAAAAACCATTCGGACGGGAATCAATAAAATCTTTGAAGGCGGTTTGGACTGCCCCATCGGAGTTGAATTTTTTCCTTTGCAAGAAGTTATCCAAATTTCGAAAAAAATGGTAATCTGTTGGGGCAAGGTCCGGAGAGTACGGTGGATGTCTTAGACATTCCAATTGAAGCTCCTCTAATTTGGTAGCCGTCTGTTGTGCAGTGTGTGGTCTAGCGTTATCATGAAGCAGCAGTGGCCTAGAGCGATTAACCAGCCTCGGTTGTTTAGCAGCTAGCTTTTCCATCATGGTTTGCAGTTGCTGACAATAGACATCTGCCGTAATCGTCTGGCCAGATTTAAGAAAGCTGTAGTGAACGACACCAGCACTAGTCCACCAAACGCTCACAAGTAACTTTTTTGGAGTCAATTTTCGCTTGGGGCATGGTTTGGCTGGTTCGGCAGGTTCAGCCATTGCGATGAGCGCTTCCGATTATCGTACAGGATCCACTTTTCATCACAGGTAATGATTCGATTTAAAATCCCTTCATTATTGTGCCGGTTGAGTAATGCAACGCAGCAGTCAACGCGCGTTTGTTGATTTGCTTCACTCAATTCGTGAGGTACCCACCTTTCAAGCTTTTTCACCTTACCAATTTGACTTCAAGTGGATTAAAACAGTTTTATCACTAACACCGCAGCCTGCAGCTAACTCGGATGTGGTTTGCGATGGATCCGCTTCCACAATAGTCTTCAATTCTTCATTATCAACTTTGGTCTCCGGCCGTCCACGGGGCTTGTTCTGCAGGTGAAAATTTCCAGAACGAAAACGTTGGAACCAAAAACGCACTGTGTTTTCTTTTGCGGCACCGTGCCATACACATCATTAATCCTTCGAGCCGTTTCTGCAGCACTGGTGCCACGGTGGAACTCGTACTCGTAAATAACGCGATATTTCAAGTTTTTCATTTTGTAAACTGAGTGACGCAAAGAAAAAAACAATCGAGGAAAAAACAAATGAATTATAATTTTCAAAACACAAATACATGAGTAAATAGCTGTATAAATTTGGATTTGGAATTCGTAACCAAAGAGAAGATATTTGAGATCAAATTTGCCAGTACGGCAAAACGCCAATTTCATATGTAAGGACCTAATATCTTGATAAGGCTTAGAATTGATTTTTAGCTAACTAAGAAAATGAGTAAACAGATATCGGGGAAGGTTGCTTACGTAGTATCACTGCCTGAATATATTTACATATGATAGAGACCTGAAAGGTCTGTGGATAACATTTTACATAATAGTTCGATATAATACAAACAACTGGCTTACCTCCAAAGGTAGAACAGCAACTGAAAATTTACTTACTGTAATTGCATAATAATGTCTTCAAATAAAAATATATACCTATATAAATAAATAAATTAATTAAGGAAAATAAAAAATAATCTTAAACAAAACTTGAACCCTTTTTACATTAAACAATTATTCTACACATATTTACACTTGGACTTATGACTCACTCAACTTTCACTAACATTCCACTTGATACTCTGTATATACATAATTACTACCTTATGAAAATAAATACTACTGACGAACTCGAAAAAATATTATAATTGTGTTCTATAACGCCACTCTGGGACAGGCGTAACCTAGTAGAGTGGCATAATCCACAAATTAAACAAAACAAAAAAAAGTGTAATTTATCTTATGTTTTATTGTTAAATTAGTATTAAGTATCTTTATTTGTAAACAAGGATTTTTTTAAATAAATAAAAAAAAATAATAATAATAATATAGTAATAATAATACATAGTAATTTTTTATATTTGGCTGAGTTTTAGCATTTTTGCCACTTCTATTTTGAAATTGTTAGTAGTCAATTGTTTGGTCTGTTGAGGTAGGTCGTTGTATAATTTCAATCCGATACAAATTAGTCGTGATTGTCCTGTTTTTGTTTTGGCTCGAGTTGTGTGGTAGTTTTGAGCCGTTCTAGTGTAGTGTTGATGATTTTTATGTATTTTGTGTAATTTAATGTCTTCGTCTTGTATTTCGCCATTTGATAGCGAATGAGCTTATGCAACAGCGTTTCTAGAGGCAATAAAATGTACACCTCAATCAACCACATCGTTTCACCGTAATAAATTATCTCAACAAGTAAATATTTTTTAATTTTGTTTATATTATGTACCTATGGTAGTTTTTATCACAAGCATATTTATCATAAATTTATATTGCCTTAAAAGTGTTAATTCTTTAGTAATTAAATTGTTGCTAGCTCAAAACTAAATCGAGATAGATTAATTCGTTGTTTTCTTATGTTATTAATGTACAATTGATAATGTTTTCTGTATGTTGTGGATAAAACCGTTTATTCTGAATAAATCTACATATTTAACTGAAAACACTTTTTTTTATAGGTTCTTGCGTTATCATTATAAATAATTTTATTTCAATATTGATGATACAATACGTCTCAAGTAAATTCATTTGAAAAAAAAGTAGGGTCGTTTAATTATAATTTCCGCACACATCTGGATAAATAAAGGGCTTAGTACGTACATTCGCAACCTGTGGCACAGTTGTTTACAGAAGCAATCTAGAAAAAACGAATAACAACTTTAATTATATTTTTTGTCGGTTGAATTACAATGCTAGTCGTAAATCCCAAGGATAAGTATATATTGGGTTATGTTCATTCCAATAAATACGACAACCACAAAGAAAGGAGCGTCAGTATTGGAAATTTTGCAAATCAAAAACAGATCTAAGCAAATATTATTGTTTGGCTTGGGTTAAGCCCTATAAATTCTAAAAGGTTGTTTATGTTAGTAAAATAAAAATAAACTTTATATATGTCGAGTGTCTCGTAGCTAATAGAAAAAAAAACTAAGAAGGAGTCTACCTCAATCGTTTTTGAAAAGAAAATATTCCTTACACTTAGAGTGAAATGTCAACTGTCAAATAAACAGGGACATCAAAGTTGATATATTTTTCAATATTTCAGGGGCATTTTGAGAACAGGTCACCTGTTCTCACTACTATGATTCCACTTTTAAAATAAGACGCAGGAAAGCCTGAAGATATCGTCAATAAATATTGCATGAATAGCACAATAACGACCCCGAGGGTAGAAAGAAGCGACACGCTTCAAAAAGTGTGTACGGGGGTATAAAAGCAAAGGCAGCAATATTCAAAATGTTTAGAATGCAGTCACCGAGGATTACTTATTTAAAATGTACTGAATTCTAGATTTTATGTATCTATCCCTTCCAAAATCATGTTCCCTATAAATCTATCGCACAATTAAATTGAATTGAATTTAATTAAATTAGAGTTAATTAAATATTTATTTTATTAAATATGTAATCCACTTAATTATTACTTAATTGTGTATACATTTAATTATATAATTCTGTAGAATATTTCTTTAATAATAAAAAGTTTTAAATTTAATATTATTTATATACACACTCTTATTACCTTTGCTTAAAATTTTCCATTATTTTTCTCTTTACTATATATATATTTTTTGCTTATTATAAGTTTATTTTGACTGTTTTATCACATAATTTCATTATGATTATCGCATATTATTTTTTTTTCTTATATATTGTATGTAATACTTACAATTTTATATATTTTAAATATAATGATACTCCTCTCCTAATTACTCACGTAGAAGAGAAATACCATTGTAAAAACTGTCACTATCTTTATAGTAAGAAAATAATTTAAAAAATTTCCTATTCCTTTAAAATCTCGAATATAATACATTATAAATTAGTAATCCTCGATGACTACATTAATTTTTTTTTGATATTGCTGCCTTTGTTTTTATACCCCGCATACGATCTGTGACCACGTAAGATATAATCAGTACGTCCTTGACCCCCGCAGCGAGAGGGCTGAAGACGCTGTGGTATGACTCCAGCGAAACGTCGAGAATACAATCTCTATCCGTAGGGTTCGCACAAAATATCCGTTTTTTTCCTTATTACCTTATTATGTCGAAAGACCGTGATATAAACCATAAATCTTTAATTTAACATTTTTTTTATTTTTTATTTATTTAATATTAAAACTACATTTAAATCATAATACATTTGTCTATTACAATCTACTTAGATACATTTTATTTTATTGCTTTGCCTCTCCAAAAATGAGACTTGCTCATGTGCTTGGTGAGGGGCTTACACTTTATTAGTTTATTTTGGATTTGGCTTATTTGTTCCTTAGCTATATCTCTTGTTATGCATTGTCAATTGCTATATGTCTTGTTAGCTATATGTCATTGCTATATGTCTTGTTAGCTATATGTCATTGCTATATGTCTTGTTAGCTATATGTCATTGCTATATGTCTTGTTAGCTATATGTCATTGCTATATGTCTTGTTAGCTATATGTCTTGTTATGCATTGTCAAATTGTATCGATCTAAAGTGTTGGTTTATTTTTTTCTTTAATTGTTGTAAGTCATCGATTTTCTTAATATCTGTAGGTAGGTTATTGAAGTTTTTTATGCCCAAGTATATGTAGTTTTGTTGACACAGTTTGGTATTATATTTTGGGATTTTAAAATTATTTTTGAATCTTAATGATGTGTTTTTTTCAAATTTAGCAGTTATGTTTTCTTTAATTAGTTGTATAATTGACGTTTTTTTGTAAACATTCTCTAATTTTGGAACTTGGAATTTAGAGAAAAGTAATTGTGTAGAGAAGGTTTTTCTTTTTTTTTAATATTACTTTTATAATTGATCTTTGGATTACTTTCACTGTGTTTATGATGTTATTATACGCCCCTCCCCATCCAATGATTCCATATTGGAGTAGTGCATGGACAGAAGCGTAATAAACCATTTTTAAATTATCTATGGTTAGTGTGTTACGCAATCTTATGAACATATATATGCATTTCCTTATTCTTTTGACTAACTCGCTAATGTGGCTGTGCCATTTTAGGTGTTGGTCTATTATTACACCAAGGTATTTTAGTTCTCTTTTAGATTCTAGGGTTGAGCATTTGTCATTGCAGTTAGTTTTTTTGCAGTTGGTGTCATGTACAATAATTTGAAAATTTGAAGGGATTGTCGGTTTTTTTTATTGAAAAAGGAATAAAGTAAGTTTTGTCGGAATTTAAGGAGAGTAAGTTGCTGTCAAACCAAAAAAAAAAAAAACATATTTCTATGTTCTATTAAATACTATGTTCCGATACAGACTATGAAAACTATATATCAATCTTTAGCGGAATCGGTAATAAGGTATGGAATAACTAGCTGGGGTCTAACTTGCAAAACTAATATTAGAAAAATTCAAAATATTCAAAATTCGGCTATAAAATTAATAAATAAAGAAAGTGCTACTAAAGATATACAGGAACTCTTCAAGAAACAAGGCTCTATGCCAATTAATGCTATCTTGTATTACAAACTAATTACACGATATCATGAAGATGGGTCATATAAGCATAGATTGATTCATAAACATAGTACCAGATTTACGGTTAAAGAAGGACTAAGAATACCGAAGGTCATAAATAAATATGGACAAAAAACATTAAAATATGTCATACCAAAAATATTAAATAAAATTCCACGTCGTGTCAAAATGGATATTAATAAAAAAGGGCAAAATACAGAATTAATGAATATGTTATTAAATAAAAGAGACTTATTTTGATTTTGGTAATATTTGTATTTTTTCTTGTATTTGTTGTATTGTATTGTTGATTTGTATTTGAGTTTATAAGATCTATTGTAATTAATTAATATGAATGTATTTCTGTTAAATACAATTTATTTATATATATATGTATTGATGCACCTACAGACAAATTAAATGTGATGTTTTGTGGGTCTGAGATGTAAAAAAGAAAAAATTAAAAAAAATTAATAAAAAAAAATTAAAAAAGGCAAATTCTACTAGAATAAAATTTAAGGTATTCTTTCGAAATAATATTATTACTCTCTTAGTTCTTATATTATAATAAGTAAAATATAATAAAAAACATAAAATGCAAAATATCTTGCATTTGGCACCTTTTGTAGATACTTAAAGATTACATTTACCTAACTAATAGTCTCAACAGAATTAATTGTAAGAAAATTGTATTCGTACTCAATCTAAACAAAACAGTGACTTTACTTTAAAAAAATATTGCCTATCTATCTACTAATCTTGTAGCTAAAAATTAAAATATAAATCTATTTTAATTTTTAGCTACAAGATTAGTAGCTAATTTAGATACTACCTCTAGTGACCATAATTTAAGTGTCTTATATTTATGTTTCGGCCGATTTTTGACCGAATCGAGTTTTTTTTTAACAAAACTGACCGAAGCCGAAACTTCCGTCAATCACTTATTTTTATGCCTTTTTATTTTATATACCACTAGCTCACCCGCGTGGCTTGGCACATGTAGATTTTTTTACATATTTTATCAATTCATGTATTAACCTTAACATAAAGATATATATCATCGGGGCTTTTTTAAAGAACTTTTTCAGTGCTATAACTTCTCTACAGAAAATATTAGAATTTCTCTCACCGTTAAGGCAGCGTTCGACCATTTTTTCGTCGACTTGAGTTGTAAAATATATCATCACGAAAAGTATTTTTATTTAACTGTAACTGGTTACGGATATTTTATACGAACCGTATGTTTTTCCGAGAAGCAATTCTCGACGTTTCGTTGAATTCTTATTAAACGTCATCAGGAGGACAACCTTTACCCGCGGAGGTAGAGTCCGGACTGATTACTGCTTTCGAGGGCGTAAATTATATGCACTTTGTTGCGAAGTGTTCACTTCTTCTACAATAGAGGTCGCCAGTGTGCAATATGAACTAGTTACTTTACTGCGACTTTACTGCATACTTTACTGCGACGTCGTCCCTCAAGGGTTGAATCAATCTCCTCTACCTCCGCGGGTAAAGATCGTCCTCCTGATGACGTTGAATATGAATTCAACGAAACGTTGAGAACCGTTTCTTGGAAAAACATACGGTTTGTATAAAATATCCGCATCCAGTTACAGTTAAATATGTCTAACGACCGCAATAACAACCTTATCTCTTTAATAGCCTTTTTATTTTAACAGGATAGTATATAGTCTACGTCCACCCTGAAAGTCCAATCTAAATTAATATTTACCATTGTGAAAGAATTCTTGAAATCAGATGAGTAGTTTCGGAGATTACCTCCTACATCCAAACTTACAAACTTGCAAACTTTACATCTTTACGTATTAGTGTAGATATGGTAAATGGTAACAATAGTGAGGGACATTGTTACGTAATGTATTTTGATCACAAATAGCTGTTAGATACAAAGAGTTGTCAAAAAATAATTCGTCGACTTTGTAATTATTGCCATCAAAATAACCCAAACGTAGACGAGGTACAAAGTTGGATCCGTCGTGGCCCAGTAAGCCGATATGTTATTTCAAATTAGACTGTTTGTTTTGCATATTTATGAAGCTGCGTGACGTGTTCCCGGTGAAATAACGCCATAAAGTGGCACCTCTCTGGCAGGGAAGCACTTTGACGTGTAATTGGTCCGATGACAGACTAATGACCGTATTTATTGGAAGGGGATTGCATTTCCATGACGCAATAAAGCTCGCGGGAACTCAGTTAAATAGCCGAGGAGTAAGCTGTCATTGCTTGCCCACAATAACTTGGCATGCGGCAACTTTGGAACTAAAACCCGCCCCACCTGCACCCGGCGGTAACCCCTCGCCCTGTCATTCGGTACAATTTTGTATTTGGTCGGGAGCTGTGACATCTTGACTACCAATATACACTGAATTGTTATCTCCAAAACATCCTAAACAGTCCGGGATGGTGCAAGAACAATTGCCAATGAAGTATTAAAGTTTTGCGAAGCTGAAAAAGCAAATAATGGACCGATATTACCGTCTGACAGTTTGTCAGATAGAACGGCCGCCATTACTGCTTGGTTTCTTTAGTGCTGCCCGACCATTTTTCTGTTAAAGGCCCCGACACCGGTCACCGGACATTCTGTATATTATGTATTGCGTAATAAATTTACACCCTGGCTACTTCTGTTACGTGACATGGACGCCCTCCCTCGCACTCCAATTTATAGTGGTATGTCTATAGCTAGTTCTGTAATAATCTTATATTGTGCTGACGAATTATCCTATCGATTTAGAAATCGAAGATGTGTGGCTTTAAACAATAAAACTCATGTGGTCGTCCTGTACAAGAGTTGTCAATATAATTGTTTTAATACTAGCGTGCAAACGTGAGCCGCGTGCACGTAAATTTCCGATAAAATAGTGATATAATCATCTGTCCTTTGACTGACACTCGACTGGTTACAAATGTCTCATGATTTGTACATTTAATTTCACAGCGTGCCTATCATTGTAAGTAATTGAAAAAAATTATCAATAAAAAAAAGATGAAAATGAAATCACACAAATTTATTTGTTCGAGTTTGTAGACTTAAAAGCAATGCACATGCTCACAAATAGACACATACATACACACACACACACACACACACACTAACTTAATGTCTGAATAGCACCAATTCTTATTCAAACTTTATACAATCAATTTGTAAATAAAATATATGGTCTTTATTTGAAAATATACGAGATTAGTGTACCAAAGATAACTCTATTGCATGAAAACTAAAATAGTGTTCCGGGGTTATAATTTTTTATGTCATAACAATATATTTGTTCATATTTTTTTAAGGAAATGCTTCAAGAGTAAATGGATCTATCATAATAAAATTTATTAAAAGCCTATTAAGCTAGATGATTTAATAAGTTTACGTTAAATTTTGCAAATCGAGAGCAAATACGAAAAGCATGTACTGGGGCCTCTTAAGGCGAGCCCCAACGCAAGTTTGCTGTTGTCCTTCAGTAAATTCATACGGGGTACCGTACCGTAAGTGGGTACACTAAGGCCCGGTTGTTTCAAGTTCGATCAAAGTAAGCGGAAATACTGGCTTAAACTGAGCTTAACCTCAAGGTCACGCGAAATCGCGAAGAATTGAGTTGTTTCAAATTAAAAATCTTTTAAAATCGGATTAGGGGTGTTGCAATTGTGTAAAATAAAAATCATAGACAAATGCACGCCAAAATAATTTTGCATATGGCAGCACATAATTTAAATTTCATTTGACGGCAACAGACAGCAAGCAGATCAAAGCAGATGTTTCGAAACATGTCATCAACAGTGCTGTTTTACTGAAGATTTCCACAAGAAGATGAAAGGAGACTAGTGGGCCGCATTACGCAACTATATTAATGTTTTGTTGCTTTGTTCCCGCCTAAATGCATACTGTCCAACAGGTTTTCGAAGTAGATTCGAGAATACGATGAAAAGCGCCAGGAAGGTTAGTTATTGACGAAATTAAATGTTATCTTACCTATTTAGTGTTTGCAAGAACAATATGTTTTTATTTGATCTGTATTGTATTTCTTTAGTTTTTCTGTTTATAACCTTTTCTTTGTTTGCAGGTAATAAGAAAAGTGAATCCAAAGCCTACGACTGATATGCAGAATAAATTATATGTGGTTCAGTTAGATATTTTCAAAATCCAACTATCTAAAGAATCGACAGGAAATTCACGAAGTTGTTTTGGAAAGGCATAATGCCAAAAGAGATCTGGCTTAATTTTATTACAAGTTGTATTTTTTATTAAAATATTCATTTTCCCGTTAATATGTAGGTATATAAAATACAATAAAATAAAAGAATTTCATACACCGAATATATTGTTTTATTACTATTATTCCGCGGACGTCCTTTGCTTCTGCTGCTTTCGACAAACAATTTTCCTTGCCATCCTTTCTTTGCTCATCTGTTTCACATGACCAAACCAGTGGCCATGTCATTGTCTCTGCATACTGAGAATTCCGAGTTCGATTCCCGGTGAGGTCGCAATACATCTTTCTGATTTCTTTAAAATCTAGGTGTTCTTGTCGGACCGCAATTAAAATTGGGCCTTCAGGCCCATTGTAGCATTAAAAATTGCTGTACATTTGGTTTGAGGGCATAGTCCCGCTCTCCTACAATATAGCAATTACCAAATCTGGTACCTAGTACCGTTTGTCGTAACTTGATATTTTGTTTGGACATAATGACAAATATATTTCTGATTTTTATAGTGCTCTTCGGCTGACTAAAATGTGGTCTGTGGTCAGCCATTGCTCTGGTAATGGCTGACACTATCCGCAGTCCAAGAAGCAGTGTTCCAGATAAATCACCTATGCACCTTTCATGGATATAAATGTAAAATTATCAAAACCCGAGTGAAATAGAAACCTTGAAAAAAAATATTGTCGACAATGCCCTGCAGTAAAATTCATTTAGAGTTGCGGAAAAATCAATTTCTTCTGACAAAAAAGTATTGTTCGAGATCTAAGTAAATTACTTCTCCTGTTAAGGATATACTGTAGGATCAGTCGATCGTCAGAAAAGCCTGTGCCACCCTACATAATATTGTACATTTCGACACTTTGTATGTAAAATTTCGAAAAATTAATAAAAAAATATTTTATTGACAGATGTCAATTACATTGCGCAGTGCGCATGTGCGACTCTGACCGAGAGTTTAATCTAAAATTTCTGCTCAGAATTCTCTGACAGATTTCGCTTAATCCGATTTGAAACAACCCGTTTTTGAAAAAAGTACTAAAAATTTCAGTTTAAACTCTACGCTTACTTTGATCGAATTTGAAACAACCGGGCCTTAGCGAGCTTCTTTATTTTCCCAATTAGACGAAAGTCAATCAATAGCATTTTGTCGACTTACGTCGAAGACTGTTGATAATTCTGGCGTGGTTTGAGATGAATCCGTTTCCACTACAGCTTTCAATTCGTCATTTTCGACTCTAGCCTTCGGTCGTCTGCGGGGTTCGTTGTTGTAGTCGAAGTTTCCGAAACGGAAGGGATCAAACCACAAACGCACCGTGCGCTCATTTACGGTACCCGGTCCATACACATCACTGATATTGCGTGCCGTCTGTGCAGCATTAGTGCCGCGACAGAACTCATATTTAAAAACAATGTGAATTTTTATTATTTCCATGCTTGAAAGTACAGTAACATTAAAGAGAGAACAAAACGATGAAAAAACAAATAAATAACTAATTTTAAATTAAGAACATCATAGATATAAAATGACAATATTTTAATTTGGAATTCCAAAACGAATTCTAAGACGAACGAAGATGTCAAACTTCAAACTAGCTAATAATAAAAACTTCTATTTCGTAAGTAAGATTATACTTACATCTTATATACTTAAGCTTCAATTTGAAAAATATTAAAAAAAAATATATATATATATAAAAAATAAAATGTACTCTTTGTAAAAATAAAAAGGCTCTTAAAGACATTATTCCTATACAATTAGGTGCCTGCTTTTTGTTATATATATCTTTTTACAATAAAATACGATATTAATTAGGAAGTACTATTTCATTATAATCTTTATCTATTATTATTATTATCATTAGTGTAGCTTTTCACAATATTCATATTTATGTATTTTTTCTGTTTTAAGAATACCAATGAATTAAAAAATTGATAGCTTTGATTTAATACATCATTAATAATGTTTAAGTGTGCTCTAGAAGTTAAATTTCACAATATTAAAAATGTTTACCGCAATAAAGTGAATATAGAACTCTGGCAATAAATTTATTTGAGAACTATGGGAATTGAAGGAACTGAAAAATGTCTCACGCGAAGTATTCCATTTTACGAATTGGTAAACTTTCTTTACCCAGTCTATAATATATAGTATTATACATTATAATATATCGTCGCTGTATATATAATTAAGCCTATGTGCCGTTAAATACATTCTCAGATGAATGAATCAATTTGTCAATTTTTCATATAAATAATAGAGATATACTAAAAAAAACATTTCCGTTCATCTGGCAAGTCTGCCTATTTAAAATATTTTTTATAAATCTAGTCTGCGCAATTATTTTTTAAAACAGTTTCATTCGTTTATCTCAGAATGTACTAAAACGGCACATAGGCTTAATTATATATACAGCGACGATATAGTATAATAATGAGAACATTATTGCAGCCGTCTGATGCCACCCGAGCGGAGATTTTCCGTCCGAGCGCAGCCGGCGTGCCACGTGACGTCGCGGATCCCCCCCCTCCCGTCGGCAAGCTCGACGGCCTCTGCGCCGCGTTTTATTTCCTTCGAGACTAATTAAAAAACTAACCCTTAAAAATCAAGTTTTTACAATACTCCCTTTCCCATTTTCGGGTTTCGTGTCTACCGATGCGTCGGAGTATTTTCATACAACTCACTGAGTTGTACGAAAAAACCGTTAAAAATTTGAAAAATCCAAAATTATACTATGGTTATTAATTTTTTTAACGAAAATTTGATTGATCTTCTCGGTCGTCCCCACGGGTCTGCTCGCAAAGTTTCGGCTCGATTGGATCACGGGGAAAGGGTTAAAAATCGATCCAAAGTTTTTTCGTCAGACAAGCGAGCAATCAGACGCCACGAGTTAAAAGAAAGGGAGTAAAAATTAACGGCTCGGTTTTCGGTTGACGTATTAAAAAATGTTATTAAACACGTTATTCCCATACTAGCCGGCTTTCATATGTAGCAAATATTGTATTGAAAGAGACAACAAATCACATAATCAAGTAATCACGTAAAAATCAGGTAATTTGAAGTCACGGTGACTAAAATAACATACTCATTCTTACAATAGTGTACGATACTCTGCTCCTTTTTCCCCGGGACTTTTTTTCGGCGTAGTTTTCGTAGTCGGCGTTTTGTTTCGGTCCGTTCGGTAACGAATGCAATTAGCACTAACTAGCCTACAGAACAATCAACCAAATCGATTTTCCAATTTGACTTTCACAAATAATTTGGTAACACCCACTTTAGACCCCGACCCCCTCTCACTCCCATTAGATTCCTGATTGTTCTGTAGGCTAGTTAGTGCATGCTTGTCTCTGACAAGATTAACACGCCTGTGCTAAATATTGGTGAAAGTTTAACAATACTCTGGTTGTGTTGTATACTGTTGTGAACATAGTAGTGTAGTGTTGGCCCTGACAAAGAGACGGGTACGTCTTGAAAACGGTAGACCTTAAATCTGGTAGTAGTTTTTACTAAGTTAACTAACATTATGTTGTAATGTCTAACCACAAAGTTAATGCTTTAAATATTAATAATGTATTTTTCTCATTTTATTGTTGATTTTATTTTATTTATACCATTAATTACTTAATTGTGTTTTCGCTAGAGTGATATTGTCAACAAAGGTCAGTATCGCGTTTAGTTTTTCGCACAATCGCCAGGGTTGAAAATAGTACCATTAACTGCCGGCAGGGGAGATATAAAAAAAATTGTTGATAAAAGTCGTTATTACTATTTCAAGGGTGTCGGCTATAAATAAATAAATAACTACTTATTCTTTAGGAACCGGCATGTTAAAGTACCGTCACTTTTGACGGATTATAGCTAGTTGATCAATATCACGATTACTCTTTCAGCGTAGAAATACATATTAACAAATCAATGTACAAAGTCACATAAAACGAATTAAACTTAATTCTCTAAATTACACTTTTTCGCAGTGTAACACTCGTAAATAAATACTTTATTTTCGCTGGGCTCCACGTTTAATCCATTTTCGCACGTATTAATCGCTCCGATTTACATATTTCGCCAATTAGGTACTTCGCTCGATTAACCGTTTTATTTATCGCATCGATTCCCTCACCACGTTGGGCATTGTCCTGCGTGTACTTTGCGGCCGATTTCAACTATCAACACGACAACTCCATATTTATATCCAAAAACTGGATCATCGAACCTCCTAGATGTTTCTAGTGTTTAGGAGAACATTCTCGTCGCCTCTTTTTATAAAGAATTCAGACAGTGCATTTGTTCTGTGACAATATTATTTATTTTTTATTTATTTATTTCTATTTAATTTTAAGTATAAAATTTTGTTTGGACACTGCCTGTCTCACTAGAAACATCTGTGTTGAGACAGGCATAGTTTACAATATTGTGTAGGTTCAAAGCATAGTAAATAGATAATAACGTGTTTAAAGTAACATAATAGAAAATATGTCATATACACGAGGTTATATTGTGTTAGTGTGTTTGTGTAAGTGTGCCTATTTCATCTCTCCCCTTGTTTCGGATCCACTGTTTTATTTTGTATTTTATTTAGGGTTGTAAATTGTGGTTAGCCCGGATTGTCTTAACTCGTCAAGCATGCAATTAAGTAATTTGGGGCCAAAATAGTTATAGCTCATTTGTCCATACGTGGTATGTAACCTTGGGATTTGTAGATTGAGTTTGTTTGACCGTGTGGTAATTATTGTTTAAGTTGGTTTAAACTGTGTATTTTTGTGTTTGTATGTGTATTTAAGAGTAGTATTCGCATAAATTTGTTTTATATCGAATACATCGCATTTATTGAATATTTCATCTGTCCTTGTTAAAATTGAGGTTTTGAGGATTACTTTTATAGCAATTTTTGGATTGAGTGCACTCATAGTTGCTCCTCCCCATGCAATTATGCCGTGTTCTGTGTTATTACTATTTGAAAAAATAAATTAAGACATTATTAAAGAGTTTAAATTTGCAATGTACATTTGTTACTTATTAAAGAATTTACGCTACCGGTTTCGACACGTCCGTGTCATTAACGAGCGTTATTTAAACTCGTTAAGAGCGTTGTTTAAATAACGCTCGTTAATGACACGGACGTGTCGAAACCGGTAGCGTCAATTCTTTAATAAGTAACAAATTGTACATTGTAAATTTAAACTCTTTAATAATGTCTGAAAGAAATTGTTACAATGTAAGTGCCCAAGAAATACAAAAAAAAAATTAACTTAATTAATTAATGGCTGCATCGGCGCACGGGGCAAGCGCCGATGTCCTGGCGAGAGCACATGTTTAGTGGCTTGTTTGCTTTATACATCAGATATGAATCTTCCTGCCGCATAATCACCACCATGTTGGTCACGTGATCTCCCAGCGGACGGCAAAGGATTTCGTCACCGAACTCACGCGGGCATCCCTTCAGGTAATGGGGAACATTACCGAACAATATGGAACCGTTAAGTGAACCGTAATATCCATCACATAACAGATCTATGCTCTTCTGCATACGCATGCTATTCATAATCTACTTGAATGCGATTTTTCAGGTAAAAATCTCTGGTAAACTATATTCTTGTGCCGATGATACTGCTATTGTGATAACCAAATATGCAAATCAAGACGTAAATATGTTAAAAAAATGGTTTGACTGTAATTTTTTATTCCTAAATGCTGAAAAAACAGTATTCATCCCTTTCACATTAAACCTACCTAATATCCCAAACAACATAGTTTTAAAAATACATAGTCCTAACTGCCATAGTGAAAACTGTTGCTCTATATATAACCTGTGACAAATTAAATATGACGAATTCTGTTAAGTACTTGGGTATTATTGTAGACCAACAATTGAAATGGAAGAATCATATAAACATGATTGTAAATAGAGTGCGAAAAGTGATATATATTTTTTTAAGATTACGCAATTCAAACGATTGAATCACTTAGAATATTATATTACGCTTTTGTACGATCTATATTACAATACGGAATAATAGGTTGGGGGGCTCTTATAAAAGTAACTTACAGACTCTTAAAACTTCTCCCATTACCGCCACTCATTAGAACGTATAATATTCTTCATTCACATAGCAACATAGATATATTTTCAAATGGCAAATCAAAATTCAAAAAGAACACAGTAAGTTCATTTATGCAACAGATATAACAACTTTTGTAATGTAATAATGAAAAATAATTTGATATTATTCAGATGACATTATGTTATACCATCATGCACAATCTGTACGGGCATGTCAGTCAGTGGGCATCACACTCGATTCTAGAACAAGTGGTTCTGGGTTCGATTCCCGATGAGAACACAATATATCTACGTGATTTTCTTAATCCTGGGTGGTTTTGTGATGTGTTTTACTACAGTTATTGGTCTGTTGTTACGTTAAAAATTTAATATTAATAAAAAGAAAACACTTTATGTAAAACCACTATTTATTTAATATTTATTTATTTATTTAATTTATTTGTTAATGTCTTCATGCCAAATAATTACACATTTATTGAATTATAATACAAGCGTTACATAAAACGTAAAACGATATGGCCACTCATTTTGATGCCAATTTGAAAAAAACATTAAAATTTCGAAAAATCCAAAATTATACTAGATTATTAAATTTTTTAAACGAAAAATTCTTAAATCATTTTTATCGTCGCCACGAGTCTGCCTGCAAAGTTTCAACTCGATTGCATCACGAGAAAGGGTTAAAAATCGATCCAAAGTTTTTCCGGCAGACAACAAACCGCAGACGCTACGGTTAAAAGAAAGGGAGTAAAAATATAATACAACATTAAGAATACAGTAAAATTAAAGTTATCACTGTATTTTACAGATTATTGTAGTATTTTTGTATTCTTAGTTATATTGCATTGGATGTCTATTCAAAGCTTTAAAAGGAAATTAAGTATTATAAATAATCAAATCCTTTTTGCTTTTTTTTAATTCGTATTCATTTTCATTTATAATTCGTTATTTATCTCCCATTTGTTTAGTTTTTGTTTTTGTTATGACAATTTTAAACACACGTTGTGTCCTGATGAAGGAACCATTGGCCCTAAAACATTTTTTATTTATTTATATTTTTTTTATTTATTTAATTTATGGTACAAATACAGTTCTTATATATAACATATCAGATTAAACATTTTTTAAAAATACTTAGTAGTCATGTAGACCGCATCAGTGAAGAGAAGCTCTTGAGTCTGATGAGGGAGCCACAGTTCTTATTCCTTGTTATAATGTCGATAATTCAATAAATAGCGGTTTTATTCAAATGTTTTATTTTTATAATTATTAAAAAATTATTAAAGGTGTTAAAAATTAAATATCTTTTAACCGCCTTACTTGAGGTTTACAAACCTATTTAAATATGTAGGCTTATAGAAGTATCTTAACTCAACACGTGTTTATTGACAGAAATTAATTATTTTTACTTTTGCAATGCGGCTTTAAAGTACCATAACTTTCTTATTTTTATAGATATTTTAATTATTCTTTCACATTTTTCTTTCATTTTATAATTAATCTGTAAAAAATGAAAACTTCGTCATTTCTCTTCATTACATTCTCAATACCCCACATATGTAGTGTGACGTTTTTACGTGAATCCACGCACCAAACGACATCGTGTTATATTCCAAGATTCATTCTATTTTATACTAATATTTAAGACAATGCATTAAGAGATGGAAGGATGTAGGAACGTTAGAAACATAACCTAGATTTTTTAAATAATCTATCATACTCAATGAGCTTAAAAATCGCATCAGCAATAGAGAAGTTTCATAGTGCTGATAATATATGTTGTAATATTTACCTAACATATAGACCAAAACTAATAATCCAGTAAAAAAATGTTGAAATCTGTCAATAAGTAACAGAAAAAAAGAATGATAAAGTAAGTGTATTTTAGCATAAGTGTATTGACCTCCAACTTGCCTGTGACGTCACGCGTCCGCATTACCGGACGCCGAAGCGCGAGCCGCGATGTACACCGGGTATGAGAGATGACGTCACGCGACTCCGCCGGTTGGAACGAAATTATTCATGCAAAACGCAAATTTTGTTAGTTTTTGAGATATATTAATTTTACTTTCAGAGTTTTGTTCAATTTTACCCCCTTTTATTTCCATTCATTGAAAGAAAAATAGGAAACGTCTCCTTTATTATTCCCTTTCTTTTAACTCGTAGCGTCTGCTTGCTTTTCTGTAGAAAAAATCGATTTTTAACCCTTTTTGTGATCCAATCGAGCTGAAACTTTGCAGACAGACTCGTGGCGACGATAAAAATGATCTAACAAATTTTTGCTTAAATAAAATTAATAATTATAGTATAATTCTGGATTTTTCGAAAAATGTTATTACTCCCTTTCGTAGCGTCGCCCGACTCGAGCCCAACGCGTGGGGTAAGCGCCAAACCTGTTTTAACTAGTAAATGAGAAAGGGAGTATAATAAAAACTTGGTCTTTATCGGTTAGTTTTTTTTTTCGAGTAAACTATGTCTATCTTCTTGTGCTGAATGACTGGCATATTCAATTACCTTTGACAGTTTTAATTGCCTCCTAGGTATCATATACCTGTAAAGGTCAGCTGATATTCTGATGAAACGTAGGATATAAGGTTGGAACTACCAGAAGCTGTTTGTGGAATATGCACGCGCACATTTAACGTCTCTTTAAGAAGATAAAGAAGAGATAATTATAAAGGAAGCTGCATATTTCATTGAGATATCTTCCTTGGGATGCGGTTAGCCTCTGAGGTGTTAATTTATTCACACATTTAACGAGGAAATAAACTCGAAATGGTCAACTCGTTGGGTCGAACTCGTATTTTCAAGAAGAAAATGGAAAATTTCTTGCTGTTTTAAAACAAGTAATTTAAAATTACTTGTTTTAAAACAGTATACTTTTTTCTTTAATAAATTAGTAAAGAGAAATGGTATTTATTCTTGCATAATTGAATCCCCTAATAAAAAACTAATCCATAAAACCAAGTTTTTATTATACTCCCTTCAGGGTTCGTGCCTACTGCACGCGTCGGGGTCATTACTCAGTTGTATGAAAAATCTATTAAAAATTCGAAACATCAAAAATTATACTACAATTATTAAATTTTTTAAACAAAACTTTGTAAGATCATTTTTATCGTCGCCACGAATATGCCTGCAAAGTTTCAACTCGATTGGATTACGGGAAAAGGGTTAAAAATCGATCCAAAGTTTTTCCGGCAGACAACAAACCGCAAACGCTACGAGTTAAAAGAAAGGAAGTAAAAAAAGCGCATTTTTACAATACATGTTGCTTTTTTAATTTTTTTTTAATTTTGTTCCAAACTGGGACTTTTCACTTAAAAACGTAATTCGTAACCCAGCGCGACTTATTTACTAGAAAAATAATTTTTTCATGAGTAGGTATTTAGTTTGACCTTTTCGTTTTTGACGTAACTGTGGGAGGCAAATGAAATCACTGGAAATGAATTCCCGATTTAATAATTATTTTAACAAATTCACAAAGTCACTGGACACGAATTTAATTTAAACAATATTCATTAATACACACTCACGCTTGCTGGAATATTCTGTTCAATTATCGCACGTAAGTAGGTATTTTTCTCGATATAGACCAGCAATCGAAATGGAAGAATCATATAAACATGACTGTAAATAGAGTGCGAAAAATGATATTTATATATTTATAAGATTACGCAACATTTTGATAATTGAATCACTTAGAACAATTTATTATGCTTTTGTACAATCCGTATTATAATATGGAATTTTGGAGGGGTCTTACAAAAGTAATTTACAGGCTCTAAAAATAACTCAAAAATTATTTACCAAAGTAATATTAGAAACCTTCCCTACAGATTAACTTTTCAAAGAAATTAATGTTCCAACAATAGACAGATTATACAGAAATACTTCAATATTTCAAATACACAAAGAGACATTCATTCATCAAAATATAAATACACCACAAACTCATAATTCTCATAGCTAAAGAGCACGAATAATAAGATGTTTAAACATTCCCAAATACAATAAAACGGCCACATAACACCATTATACTTATTATTGAGAATTAAATTATAAAATAAATTTAATATAATAAAAAATTAGTAATAATATTATTGAAAAAATTGTGAAAATCAGTATTTTTCACACACACTTACTAATTTTTATATCAAATTTTTATTTTTATTAAATTTATTTGGTGTATGTACAAACAACTTTTCAATATAATATAATTAATACACATTTATATTACACGCTCAATCACTTTTAAATGAGAATTTATTCTCGTGTTTAAAAGCGGGGGGCATTGTCATATATGTATATATCTATTGTTAATGTAATTGTCAGTGTAAGACATTAGATTAAATAAGTAAGATACAGACAAAAAATATTAGATTAAATTAAGACATTAAATTAGGTAAGTAAGATATAAACAGTACAAGAATACAAAAAAGGACGGAATTAGAATAAGTAAACAAGATATACACAAGGAAACGTTAAATTAAGTTTTAAAAATTAAGAAGGTATTGTAATAAAATTTAAAAGTACGTATATTTTGATTGTTTTTGGTAAGATTTTTTTCACTGCGTTATTGTGATTGTATTTTGTAGATTTTTCAATTTAGATTTGAATTTTCCATAATTTTTTTCCGTCTTCATTTCATTGGGAAGAGCTTTATAGAATAATAATCCTCGATAGGAGAAATGGTGTTGGGCTGTGCTAGTATCACATTTAGGTATCAAAATATGTCCAACTGATCTCGGTCTATTACTAAAACATCCAAATGTACTATTATTGTTGTACATTTTGTGAACTTCAAGTATCGCAAATTTTTTGTAGATTTGATTAATATTTAGGATTAATTCATTAATAATTAAATTGGAGCCAATGTTTTCATCGCAATTATAGAAATATTGATGTTTGATAGATGTCTCGACGTTCCTCCATTTTTGAGTGTTGGGCCCGGTTGCGCCATCTGAAGTAACTTTTACTCGAGTAAAATTAACCCGAGTAACTTTTTTATCATCCGCCGAGAGTAAACTCGATTTCGGGTTGCTGAAACTACTTTTTTACCACTGCTAAACCAATAGTAAGGCTAATAGGGTGCCAAGCGGAATAAACCTCAAATACCGCATATGTCTATGGAATTAGATTTATTTCAGTTTTTAGCACTGGCAATACGTACTTTTGCGGTTCAAAACCAGTTCAAACAATCCAAACAAACGTCAAACCATCGCCTAAATATCGCGATATTAAAAGATTCATTGTAATGTTTACAAATTTCAATACGACAATGACAACGACAAAATTCAAATGACAAGTACAGTAGCCAGCAAACATCTTGAAATTTTACGCCGTAGTGGGGGGAAGTTTGCGCACGTACCATTCCACCAAAGAGACCCAAATTTTGTCTTCTGCGCATTCCCCCACTACGCCAAAGAATTTCAAGAAGTTTGCCGGCAACTGTACCTATATGGACAAATATCACATTTTCAAATCAGCTATGAGAAGACGGCCATTTTTATTTACCAATGATTTTACCTTTACTCACCATATTGGAGAGAAAAAAATGTTACTCTTGTATGTACTTCGGCGAGTAAAATATTTTTTTACCATAAATGGAACAACCCGTTTTATTAAAAAAAGTTACTCGGGTAACTTTTTTACCTTTACTTTTACCCTTGCTTCAGATGGCGAAACCGGGCCTTAGGGTAACAATCAGCAAATAACTTGTTATTTTCAGAATACGACCTAATGCTTTATTTGCTTACGCACGCAGAATACGACCTAATGCATTAGCTTTTATATAAATTTTCATTCTCATTCAGAATGTAAGTTTGTATTAAAATTGTTTGAAAAGAGGTGAAATATATTTACTAGTTTTTACTGACTTCCATTAGCTGTGTATTTAAATTATAATATAATATGTAGGTACATTGTGAATCTAAAAACATTACAAGCCTTTAGAATTTCAGCGAATTTTATTCATTATTTCGAGCGTTGGAGCTATATAAATATTATGTGTAAATACTAAGTGTAATAAATAGTTTTACATAAATTAAACCTATAAGTCTTTACTTTTTACTGCCCACATATTTATAAAATTGAAAGAAATATTTAATATTTCAAGAACAAACTCATTTCTAGGGCACTTAGTAGAAATAACCTTATTTTTGTCATCTTTATTTATATAATTTGTGGCATATCGACATAAAAGAACCATAGCAACATGGCGAAAAAACAGACATGTGAATGTGTGCAGTTATCGCGACAATTGAAGAATTTATTTATTTTAAATTACTTATTTTTTGTCATTATTGTGGGATTCTTTCTAGTCACTATTATAATAATATAATTAACTAAATGTCGCATTACAATATCAAACAAGTATGTTTTGACGGCTGTCTGTGTCGCATTGTCCGTAGATCGGACACAATTTACTGTCAATTGAATCACAATTAGATGTGCGGTTATCGCTTTAATCAAAGGCGGCCCTCGTAGTCCAGTGGACATGACACTAGCTCCCACACCGAGGGTTCCGGGTTCAATTCCCGGTGAGGTCACAATAATGTGATTCACTCAAGCCGGGATGTTTTGTGATGTGTTTCACTTGTGTGATTGGGCCTCTTGGCCTGTTGAAGCGGAAAAAAAATGTTATGATGCTGTTGTGCATACTTCATTATGATAAAATTATTCTCGACTGGCAGGAAAGCAATCGGCTTCGTCGATTGCTTACTGCTAGGCCCTGCGGGCGGCTATTGTGGCCGCTTCGCGGCCAATTGTGTTTGCTGTGCAGCAAACACAATTGTTTACCTATGCCTACGTCAGCCGCTTCGCGGCCAATTGTATCTGGCAAACTTCCACTTTTAATTACGGGTAGTTTAGATATAATTAAGACAAAGTATTTATTCAAAATTTCTAACCGATTAATAAGTCAGAGCGGAACAAACCATAGTTCGATAGGTAGGTACCTACTTTCTTCTCTTCTCGCAGTGTTGATTACTTTTATACAACATTATCAAAAATTAATCTTTGTTTAATTTTTACATAAACAAATTTGAATGTTCAAAACCAAAAATGTAATTAAAATTTCAACAAAAAAAATATTCTCGACAGTAAAAAAAAAATTCGATCCTGCCAGAATTCGAACCTGGCATCTTCTGATCCGCAGTCAGACGTGTTATTCATTACGCCGCAGGACCCGATGAACAACGCGGCAAAATTATCGTAAACAAATAGAAATCATCATCCAAATGCAGAAACGTACGACATTGGTTGGAGTAAATAATATTATAAATAATGTCTGATACAATAATGCACAAAATAGCAAAAAGTGTTCCCAAGCGGTCACCCATCCAAGTACTGACCGCGCCCAATGTTGCTTAACTTCGGTGATCGGACGAGAACCGGTGTTTTCAACGTGGTATGGTCGTTGGCGAGAGACGATAAATTATAAATGCTAACATACTCTGATAAGTGTTTTTATGCCAATTCTGGTTTGTTAAAGGTTCAAGTTTTTTGTTTGTAACGTTGTGGAAATTCATTTTTAATATTTAAAAAAATGAGAGTAAACAACACTGTTTTATTCCACTATATTATATTTATTTTGAATTGTTAGAACGTTTTCGGGATTTCTCCCATTGTCAATAACAACACGTTTACAACTAAATTAAAAATAATTCGAGACAGAATTTATAGGGATTGGGTGGGTGTAATGGTGGTGGGGGTCGGGGGCGGGGTTAGA
The DNA here is from genome assembly GCA_016648135.1 of Agrypnia vestita. Taxonomy (NCBI): domain Eukaryota; kingdom Metazoa; phylum Arthropoda; class Insecta; order Trichoptera; family Phryganeidae; genus Agrypnia; species Agrypnia vestita. Next base: position 135,872 of record JADDOH010003707.1, on the reverse strand, counting down.
ATGGATAGGAGTGGAGAGGTTATGTAGCGATGCGCGATTACGATTATTATAACTCGAATTATTCGATTATTGAAATGTTTCGAATAATTCGATTATTAAAATCATTCATAATTAAAATCATTCGAATATCAATTTAGCACTGCGCGATGTGACGCTAGGCAAAGCCGAGAGCCGAGTACCGATCACGCCCACCCACTCCGCGAAGCATTCAACGAGTGATTCTACTAACCATCCCGAATAATTTCAACACGAGTGATCACTCATGACGGTTAGTAGAATCATTCGAATGAAAATTAGGTATGAATAAAAAAGATTCTTAAGTATATATTTCTCTCTCTTTTGATATACCATTGGCTTCATATATAAGAAGAAGACAGATGATAACAGAATGTCGTAACGTATTTGACAAACGAAAACTTCTTAACATAGACAAGGAAAGAGTTTTTATTGTCTTTCTTTGTCTAATCTCCTTACAATGTGAGTGAATGTTGGTGAACGTATGTCTTTTGTCTTTTGCCGCAGCCCGCGGCTAACTTCAGAACGAATGATTATTCGAATAATTCACTCGCCGTTGACGTCGATTATTAATTCGATTATTTACTCAGTTACTAATTCTATTCGAATAAAATTAGTAACTAATGTCAACGCCGAGTGAAATCATTCGAATGATTATTCGGTCCGATGTTCGCCGCGGTCAGCGATAATATTATTGTTTGTTAGACGTTGAATTTTCGATTTTTAGAGGGATTTAAAAATAATAGACATATATTTTTTTAAGAATAGCAATTTTGAAAAAATAGGTATGTTAAATTTTAATTATTTGGCTTTGAATAACGAATTAACATGACGCTGTGAAATACTTGGTGTATTAAATAAATAAGACATATGTTTATTGAATTTGGCATAGGTACCTAGATCTGTTCTTATTTTTTGAGGACAATAAAAATAATTACTTTTAATATCATCCAATGTACATTATTTATATCATTTTAAATAATATTATAACCCCGATTTTCATAAAATTAATGAAAATATCGGAAGAATCATAAAAATAATAAAACTTATTACAAAAATATTCATATTCAAATTACGATAACTAATATGTATCAACTTATCATCGCTGCATATACCGAATGTAACATACCTAGTTCACAATATTTCGTAGGTAGATCCCTGCCTATGTTGAGTCTAAAACGCTCAAGCAACCATGACCTAATATCAATAGGTAGTAACGGAGATAATCGACTTCAAAGTTTGTATTTTTCTTTTCAATATTTCTGACTAATATTCTGCAAAAAAATTGGACCATCATTCAAGTAACGTATGTATACCAAAAATTTAAATTTCAATCGCTTTAATATAGGTCAAATAAAATGAAAAAACTTTAATTTCTGAAAAAAAAATTTAAAAAAGTTTTAATCATTGGCTTGTGTTAAAGCATAGCAATCTTTATAAGTTAAAGCGAAAGTTTTAATTTTTGTTTTAAGTTATTTTAATGACGGTCCAGCTTTTTGCAAAAGATGAGTATAAAAATGCAAACTTTGAAGTTAATTATCTCCGTAACTACTGATATTAGGTCATGGGTTGCCTGAATATTTTCGATTCATAACATAGGCAGGAATCTACCAATGAAATATTGTGAACTAGGTCTGACACACCTTGTATAATATAGCTCATATGTGATGTTTAGTTTATTCTGTGATAATTGAAAAAAAAGTAACTGCGAAGAATAGACTTACAATTTTTTTTTAAATTACTAGGCATACTTTAATGTCACTATTTTTTTTATAGAAAAAATTGTCATTTTTTCATGTTTTTTGCACATACTTCCGGCATATGGAATTTATTCTGTACTGAGTTACGGCCACAAAATGTGAGAGTATAGAGAAAATATTATATATTAGTATTAATTTCTTTGCGGGTAACCCGCGTCAAAGTCTGGTCCTCAGAAGGATCATTCGTCAACCGACGTTTCGCCTGAATCGCAACAGGCATCTTCAGGGTGCCTTGTTAATAAATTTCCATCACGAGGGGCAGTGCGAGCATGTCCGTTCGTATTGGAAGCTTACTACCAAGCCTTGTAGCCAGTGACATGGCCACTGGACAACGAACTTCAATGTTATTTACCAATGTTTTCGCATGGTTTGGCCATGTGGAACTGAGGAGCAAGGAAAGGTAAGGAAAATTGTTTGTCGAAGGCAGCAGAAACAGAGGGCGTCTGCGGAATTAAAATAATAAAACAATATATTCGGTGTATCAAACTCTTTTATTGTATTTTATATAACTATTAACAGGAAAATGAAAATTTTAATAAAAAAAATACAACTTTCAATTATAATTAAATGAAGCCATATCTCTTTTGGCTTTATGCCTTTCCAAAACAACTTCGTGAATTTCCTGCCGATTCTTCAGTAGTGTTTTGAAAATCTCTAACTGAACTGCTATAATTTTTTCTCTGCATATCACTTGGAGTCGTTTTGGCTTTTATTACCTGCAAACAAAGAAAAGGTTATAAACAGAGAAACTAGAATAAAAACAATATAGATCAAATTAAAAAACATTTTGTAATCGCAAAGACTAAATATGTAGGAAAACACGTAATTTTATCAATAATCTAACCTTCCTGGCGCATTTCTTCATATTCTCGAACCTATTTCGAAAATCTGTCAGACAGTATGTATTATATTCGTTGCGTAGTGCAGAAGTAAGATCTGACGATATGAACGTCATCTGTCAAAAAATTTGCTTGCTTTCTCTGAAAAAACATTGTTATAAGTGTTTATTACCATTTAATTAACAGCATAAACTGTTGAATATCGTTAAATCCATGAATACTTACTTTGTGTCATTATCAACAAACAATATAAATCACTGTCAAACATTTAAAATGACGTTTAAATGACGTGTTGCCATGTGCAAAATTATAGACCTTTGTAAAATATTTTTCAAAGGTTGTACAAAAACTGGGGTATGTTGTTTGCATAAATTATTTTAAACCGAAGCCTCCCTAAGGCCTGGATGTTTCAAGTTTGAACAAAGTAAGTGTAAATCCTGGGTTAAACTGAGTTTGACCTCAAGGTTACGCGAAATCTCACAGAAACAGTTGTTTCAAACTAAATATCCATAAGCGTGCTATAAATATTGTAGTTTATTAACGTTGCAGACATAGTACATTCGTATTTTTTTTATTTATGGTCTACTAGAAGCATTCCAATATTCCGATTTGATTATCGATATTTATAGAAACAAAAAATACTCAATCTTTTTTCTAGGAATGCTCCGGTTTACATTAATTAATGAAACAACATACCTCGGTTTTCATACAACCTTTGAAAAATTTATTTTTTTAAAGACTTACGAATATTATTAAGACATAGTATAAAGTATACATCATTTTTTAAGTATACCGTCATATTTTTTTTGGGCGCAAAAATAATCGAAAACTCGTAATTCGATTACTAATCATTCGATTATGAAAATCATTCGATTACTAATCATTCGATTATGAAAATAACTCATAATCGCGCATCGCTAAGGTTATGGGTGGTATCTGGATGTTAATTATATTTTTATTATTTATTTTATTATTATTTATTTCTAAAATCTCCAAGATGTCCATTCTTCTTCCTTTATTGCACCCATATAATAATGTTTTTCCATGATTTTCTGGAATATTTCTGGTAATAAAATCACAATATATTTTGTTTATCATTCATGTCGTATTATTTCTTTTTTTATTTTCTGCTGCTTAATATATGTACCTACTTTTTTTAGTATATAAAATATCACAATAAATAATTCTTCAATAATTTTGATTGATATACATTTGATTGTGATACATTTGTTCAAAACCAAGTTGCATTTGTACTAAATAAATGTTTTTGTTTAATTTTTAACACAATAACCAGCCACACGGCCCAATCACCGTAGCGAAAGCCATCACAAAAATACCCGGCCTTATTGTTATCTCACGAGTAAACGAACCCAAAACAATATTATGCCCACTGACCTTAATATATGAAATTAATTAACTAAATTAATTAAATTAACCTTAATATATGATAATGAAATTAAATAACCATATTTTCACATTTTTTTCCTAAATTAATAAATGAACAAATATCACAGAGCCTCTTAGCAACTACACGAGGCAATATATGTATAGCTACTCGTATAAAATCTTGAGGAGGCCAAGACCAATCAGGAGTTGCAGAGCCAAGAGTAATGATGATGACTCGTATACTATTTGACAATTTGTTTAGAAAAATATCGCTGGAATATTCAATTCGAACAAGAGCAGATTTAAATCATACTTTTCAGAAGATTGCTTCTTAGATTAAGTAAGATCCCCTTTTCTATGAAATATTCATACGTTGTGATATGGATATCACATATTACATAATAATCAATTAAACTTCAATCAACACTTTCTTTTCAAAATCTCATATTAAGTTATCTTTCTGAAATATCCCATCTACCCACACATCACAAGACAACATCCGCCCTTCGACAGATATAGACCCCTCAGAAATGTTGAGTCTTTTATTTTGTTTATATGTTGGAAGTTCAATCATAGGTCGTGTGTAAATATTTCGTGTATGTGTTATATGTACAGTTCCCTGGGAAGAATGGAAGGCATTCAATTTTATTTTATTTAATTTCGACATTTTAAAATATATTTTGATTTACACTAAATTTAACTTTGTAATGCACACACGTGGAGTTAAATTTATTACAATTATAATTTCTAGAGGAGCAGTCCCTTTCATAATTAGGTGTTATTTATTTTATTTTATTTATTTTAGGAAAAGTTGACTGAAAATCTTAAATTAACATACCAACATGAGATAAAAAATAGTAAATTATGTCAATTATAAACATTCCACTTAAGATTAATTATTAAAGATATTAGACATTATGACAATTTATAATTTCTTTATATATTGATAAGGGGGGGGGGAGGGCGGTGTGGGATGTAGAATTAGGATAAAGGAAAGAAGTATGGAAGGTATGAGAATAGAAGTCAACTAATTAGGGTGCGGTTGTGAAATTAATTTTCGTTTAATGACCCGAATAGTCGAGTTAAAAATGTCTTTGTGGTTGTAATTTACGTTAAATGAATTTGCGGATCTATAGATGAATGAGTTTTGTTTAGAGTTGATCTTGTAAAGAGGGAGATGAATTGTTTATATTTATAATTATATTACAGTTATAATTATATAAAAAAATTATAAATAAAATCCTTCTTAACTCAAAAACCAAATATAATTTATTATAGAAGTGTGCGATACTTATATGAAATAACTTAGGAGGTTATAATCGGAAATGCATAGGCCAAACCTCAAAACCTTAAAATTTAAGAATAAAGCAACATCATTCTTTCAACTATAAAAGACTAAAAAAAACTACTCCACTCGGTTTCTCATAAAGGATTGATAATAGATAGTTTTGAAATCCAAAAAAAAACTATTTCAGAGAAAACACTCCGAAAGAATATCCGATCCTCTTCCCATTACAGGCAAAAAAAATGTCCCCTCTGCTCCGCGACCCGCTGCTCCACGCGAATAAGATTTATTTATGTTAGTTATAAATTTCACCCGATGATGAGAGAGATGAGATGATGGGACTGTTCCTCTCGAAACTATAGTTTCCTCAGTCCGAAACCGTAGTAGTCCGTAAAAATATGTTTTCCTTCTTTTTGCAATGCTGGCTGTAGTGTGGTAGATAGAATAATGAAAGGAGTGCTGAGATGGTTTGGTCTTGTGGAACGTATGAACGAGGAAACGATGGTTAAGAAAATATATGAGGCGAGTGTTGAAGGCAGCAGGAATAGGGGGCGTCCGCGAAAGACCTGGCACAATCAGATACTACAAGTATTTGAGGATTGCCCTGTTGAAAGCCTCAATAACCGTAGAACTTTTGTGAGAAGATGGACGAATGCGGCCGAAGCAAAAGTGGTACGCCAGAATAGAAGAGTGTGGCGTTCAATCCTCTCTGCCTACCCCTGCGGGGAAACGGCGTGATGGTTAGTGAGTTAGTTATTTTTGCTTTACTTTTAGATAAAAAAACATTTAATTATATCACTAGGTTTACTTTGTGGCCTGGCCCAAGATTTCAATTATTCTACCTACATATTACTTAGAATTTCATATTCCCTCCTTATATTTCAGTAAGAAAAAATCTAAAAGAAAATTGTTGCCTGCAATAAGCAAAAAGCAGAAAATATTAGATTCATATCAAATTATTTATTAAAAGTGAGTCTCTACAATTTTTGTTTAATTAGGTTCTTTAAAAACATTCTATATTTTTACTGTTAAAAAACAAGAAAAAATAATTTTCCCCAGGATAACAACATCATTATATGTCATAATACGGGCATATGTTTTTTTTATGTTTTATTTTATGTACGAGTAAAGTTCATACGGTGGAAGACAAATGAAACCTTTTTGTAATCTATAAATTACAAAAAGTCACAGGACACCAAAATAAATAGAGTACTGTTCCATATTTCACCCTAATTTCGCACTAGCCACTCGTCTGTGGAACTCTTTATATTCATCTTCTAGAATATTGGCTCATCTATGGAACACTTCACTTCTCGCCCGCAGTATTGCTAGTCATCAATAGTCGATCTGGATCGCCACTGGCTTATCTATGACTTCTAAAGTCTTCGCTCGTTTATGTAGGAAATGTTATACTCGAATATTCTCATACTTTTGACTGACTTCCAGTTCTTTCTAATAGTTTACATACAAACTATTCTAGACCCACGTGCAGCCGTGAAATTACTCGATTATGTGTGGTTCTTCTTGGTACAGTATCTCTTGAAAATATTATATAATATTGGTCAAACATGATTGTTAAGATAACGCAAACCAATAAAAAAATAAACTACAATATCTTGAAACAATATTTTTATACGAAACCAGTTACTGGATTTTATCCCCAGAGGGGTGATTAATTAATTACGGATAAATCACAGAAGTCTTCTGGATTTCTATGAGACTTCTATAATTTATCCTTAATTAATTAGGATAAAATCCAGTAACTGTGTTCTTAGAACATATTTTCATATAAAAATATTGTTTAAAAATATATGCTGGTACATGATAGGAGTTAAAAATTGAAAGTATTGATTTACAGACGTTTTCTTGTAGATATGTAATAATTCTAAAGAATATCATACATACGTTAAAAGGAATATTGCTTAAAAAAACTCCACATTAAATTTAGAGTTTTCGTTACTAGTTACAAAAGCTGTGCATACTAACTTGGTAATGAGAAAAAAATCAACAGATGTCTCTAGCAGAGACCATAGTAATATATGAAAGGTTCCTTATACGAACATATATATAGAACTTTCAAAATTTGATAATGTTTGGATGTTCTGGAATGTTATGGAATTGATGAATGTTGCATTGGGTAGAGTGACTTAAGCCAGCTCATACAGGTTGTAAGCCCTGAGCCATCGTACAAGAGACTTCCACCCACTTTATTATATATATTTTATATATAATATAGATTTGTCTATATATAAATTATATTTATATTATAACTATTATAAAAAGACAAATCTAATTTATATACCCATATATAAATTAGATTTGTCTCTACGAGACTTCTATAACTTATCCTTAATTACAATATCTCGCCTTATTTTTGACAGCCAATTGAATATTCAAAAGCTTAATATCTCGAGACGTGAAATGGCGTTGAAAAAAGTCCCGATGAAGTGTGTAAACACGATGAATAAGAATTTTGCAGCTTCGCACAAACAAACTTCCCGCTTTATAAGTAAGATACGATGCTAAATGGTCGACCTTGTTACGTCGTTAGGTGATATTTCAACATTCCAAGCGGGTCATTTTACATTTTTAAATCGCTCCCGTATCAACAGCCGAGTCATCCGCGCGGCAGTCAAGTATTGCCACAGCTGACCGCCAAGAGCCCGCGCGGTGGTTCCGAAACTATTGTGTTTCAGTAGCCCATCTCCGTCGCGAGCTCCGTCTCTTTCCCGCATTACAAATGAAGCCACACCCCCACCTAATACTACTCGGCTCCCTCGCAAATTTAATTTATGGAAAAGATACAGTACGGCATCAAAAGCGGTAGACATTTAAAATCAGTCATTGTGTTATGTAGAAAGTTTGTTAGTTTTCTCAAATTAATAATTATTAATTAATAATTATAAACTCAAATTAATAATTACAAATTAATAATATTACAACCACAAATTTAACGCTATAAGAAAACTAACCCATAAAAACCAAGTTTTTATTATACTCCCTTTCTCATTGAAACGGTTTCGCGCCTACTCCACGCGTCGGGCTCGAAAATTAAAAAATATAAAAATCGTTAATAAAAATCTAAAATTACACTATAATTATTAATTTTTTAAACGTAAATTTGTAAGATCAACTTGTCGTCACCACGAGTCTGCCTGTAATGTTTCAGCTCGATTGGATCGCAGGAAAAGGGTTGTAAATCAATTTTTAATAATTTCCATGGATTTTAATAATTTGCAATGGATCGCAGGAAAAGGGTTGTAAAATAATTTTAAATAATTCAAAAAAATTCAAAGTTTTTTCGGCAGACAAGCCGACAAGCAGACGCTACGAGTTAAAAGAAAGAGAGTAAAAATACACAAGAATAGAACTACAACAACAATAGAACTAAAAAGTAAAACAATTTTTTAAAAATTTAAGTAGGTATGTTGTCTCCACAAACAACCAATTTTAATCTCTGGTTTTCTCCTATAATATTCACCTTTTCATAATAAAAACAAAAATGAGTTTTTCGACAGTTAAATGCTCTTACACCAAAGGTTCTCACTAATTTTTCTATTGTTTTTGGAAAATTTTGTAGAATATGTACGAAATTGTGCACCATTTCTGGCACTCACAAATTATTTTGTCACGTAAGAAAGTACAAACTTAATTAGGAAGTAATTATCTCTAAGTTAATTTTACACAATATTTTTAACCAGTTTTGGTGCTTCATCGCATTAGAATCTAAAGGGTTAATCTATATATGTATATAAAAAGAAACCCGTATTTCCTTACCCGCCAAGGTTTCTCCAAAACCAGTCACAACCACCAACCGGTGGTTGTGGTGGTGGATATCCCTTGGTGTCACATCGAAAATATGCGAGTTTTGGTGGCTGTGCGTGGGTGGGAGTGGGTGACGAAAATATGCTTTCTAGCACATTTTTTTGTTATGGGAAGGCCGCAAATGCTTCAGATTGTTTTTTAAAATAGGCACGCCGACTATGTCGGTGAGTCTAAAACGTTCCGGAAAAACCTCCTCTAGAAAGTTCTGGAAGGAGAAGGTTCTAGAAAATTTCCGAAAGTTCTATAAGGTTCTAAACTGAGTGGCGGAACGTGTCGGTGTGTCTAGAAGGTTCCTATACATTCGATAAATTTCTTTAAAGTTATGGAAAGAGAATTTTCTAGAAGGTTCGCGAAAGTTCCATGACGATCCAAACAGTGTACTAAAAATCTACGCGTGCGAAACCGCGCGGGCACAGCTAGTCATTTATAAAATGTTTGTCAATATCCGATCTATTAAAGCAAACCTTGAATCTAATTTTTCTGTGTGCGAGGGTTGAAAACGTGTGCGGGCAAATATTATAAGTTCAACTTCAACAACAACAACAACAACAACAACTTCACTTTTTCGCTTCCTGATTCCGGATCCCACACACTAGCAGAGTACTTATTACTTATTTTCGTCATGCACTAACGATTTTTTTTTAATAATCTGTTTTCATTTATTGCTGGGGTGGATTATATCTATTATTAAGTATTTGTCTATATTAGCACTGGGAAAATATTAATATCAAATTGTATTGTAGTGCGCGGACATTTTCGTATTACCATTTCACTAGTTATGATGTTCCCTTATATTAAATTTAATAAATATATGGCTTACATTAAAGTAGAAAATACGCGAAATTTTTGTTTCAACTCAAAAAAAACTTACATTTCGTTAATACTAATTTTATATCTTTCAAAGTAGTCCCTATCAGATATATTATACATATTCCAGCGGGTTTTCCAATCTTCTAAGCACTTGTGAAGTTTATATCATTCAGCCATTCTGTCTTTATCTTCGCAATGTTGGCAAAACCTTCCAGGGTCTTTTGTGTTTATTTTGTACTTCTGGAACAGGAAAAAATCGAGAATAGCAGAGTTCAGCAAATACAGAAGCTGAGGCATCATGGCGGTGTTATTTTTAGCCAGAAATTTCGAAATATTTCTACCATCATCATCATCCCCTTGTCCTAGTAGGGTCGGGGACCCAAAGATTGGACAAGATGCTTCCATATTCTCATGTCTTGTGCTGCTTCCGTATGAGTTAATCAATCCAGATCCATCCTGTTTTTGTACACATTTTGTTAAAAACCGATCATCTTCCTTCCGTGGGCTGCTAAGAAGATACTTCTTGGTATTCGTTCCTCTGGCATTCTTAGCACATGTCCAAACCACCTCATTTGTGATTTTTCTGTATGTCGGAGTAGAGGCTATTTGTACAATTTTATCTATAAATAAAAAATCGCACACCAAAGAGCACAACAAAACACGTGTTATATTTTCGCCAGCAAACGAAAAATGAAGCAGTTCTGTAGGAATAACATTATTTTGTTATTTTCACTACTTTTATTTGGTACGAGAATATTACTACATGTTTCGGAAAACAACAGTTTCCTTCTTCAGGTGAGCGTAGACTAAAGTGTGTGGGAGTGTGCGTCTGGTATATAGGTTGCGGATCCAGTAGAAGTGGAGAGGTTATCTAGGTGGTGTTAGAGAGGTTACATTGTGAGAAAGGATGTTTCATCATTGATGATATTATTTTGTGAATTTAAGTGTTTTGAATTTCAAGTGTTTCTTAATTGTTTTGTACTCTTCCGTAAGTCTGTTTATATAGGATTTGTGTATATATATATATGGTTGTTTTCCGTAATATAATAAGCATATTCTGAAAAGTTATTAAAAAATACTAATTTATTTATTTCAATATACGGCATAGAAGTACCTTTTACATAATAATATATACAAGAAATCCAAAGAGTAGAACAGCAAAAAATTGACATAATATAGATCAAAGTTATCAGTAATTTAGAAAAAGGAGATGTGAAATATATACAAGACTAAACAAATTTATGTAATAATTTGTTTGTGATTGATTGCATTATGAATTCAGGACGGCAGGACGTAGCGCTTTTAGTAGCGAATCTTTATATTAAACTGGAATTAAAAATATCAAAGATATGCGTATTTTTTGATCAAATCTCGTATATCGACCGTGAACCGACAATATCTCCTATCTTCACTTAGGATTTATTGAGATGAAGATAAATAAATAAATAAAATAAAAATATTACTATTCTAAGTGCAACATAAAAGAGAGACCCTTATTAACATAATTGATTATTAACATTAGGGGCCCTTCAAGTATTACGTAATTTTTAACTTTATATTATTTTTATAATTATTCAAAACCTAAACAGAAATGAAACAGATTTTTATAAGATACGTAAAAAAAAGGAGAAAGATAATATAAATTGTTAAATTAATACCATAACGAGATCCTGAAAAATTTACGTTTATGAAGATAGGAGATATTGGTGTTGATATGATTATGATAATTGATTGCTTCTAGCGCCGCACAGTTTGGGAACCGCCGCCGCGGCGGATGTTCTCAAGAACAATGCGCCGGGGTGACGGAACTCGCATAACCTCGTAGCCCGAGCGACGGCGCGCTGTTTACAGTGTCTTGCGGCTAATGTATGGGCACGGCCGTCGCCGCGAGCCGAGGCCGCGGCTGACTGATGGCTGACAGCGTCCACCGCCGGAGGACAGTCACCTGGACACCGCGACTGTTGCAATCACCCGACATCTATTACGGAAGCAGGACTGGAAACTGCTAAATGATAAATTACCCAAATTACTTAATTGCATGCTTGATGAATCAAAACAATCCGGGCCAACCACAATTTACAACCCTGACATAAAATACGAAATAAAACAGTGGATCCGAAACAAGGGGAGAGCTAAAATAGTCACAGTTACGCAAACACACTAACACAATATAACCTCATATGTTTGATATATTTTCTATTATGTTACTTTAAACACTTTTTATTTATTTACTATGTTTTGAACCTACACAATATTGCAAACTATGCCTGTCTCAACACAGATATTTCTAGTGAGACAGGCACAGTCCAAACAAAATTTTATACTTAAAATTAAATAGAAATAAATAAATAAACAGGTCATAATTTAGTGCCCATTCATTCACTTCATTTCTTATCACTATTTAATATACACAAACATTCATTTAATTTTCTTATATAGGTATATACCTAAATATTCTTATTACACAAAATACATTTAGTTACTATCCATGCATATGATTTTTTATATATATTACTTTGTTTTCACTATTGCTCTTGTATTATACAATATATACTGTTCTTATTATCCACATTTTATATTTATATACTCAATTAATTAATTAATTAATCTTATAGTTATATAGTATTTTGTTGTATATCTTTATTATTTTTTGTTCTCACTATATTGTTCAGCCGCTCATCTCGGCACAGGTTCTTCCTAGTGAGATGAGCGGCTCCATCTCCTACGTCATGTAACAAGATGAAGATAAATAAATAAATAAAATAAAAATATGACCATTGTAAGTGCAACAAAAAAGAGAGACCCTTATTAACATAACTGATTATTAACATGAGGGGCCCTTCGAGTATTACGTCAGCACCAAAGGGCAAGGGGGCGGGGGGGGCTGAATGGCGATGACGTCAGCAATATTTATTTTTTACTTTTCGTATTTTTTTGCAAATTTTAGTAGATTCTCTATGGTTAAGTAAGGAAGAACCGAAGCAGGGGAAGTACCGCGCGCGCTACTCGCTCGTCTGAATTATTTGTCCGGTCAAGCATCATTGTTTTTGACGCGTTCCAAGTTAAGTTTGTTTACTATTGATCGGCTTTTGTCACCTTGGAAATAGTTTTAAATTTCGTCTTATGTAGACAAATCAAAAGAATATTCAAAATTATTTGAAAGTTTTAAAAAATCTCACGCGAGCGCAAAATTACAAAATGTACAGAAATTAGTTAATTAAGTTCAAAAATGTGTCAAAAACATGTCATCAAAAATATATATGCTTGAACGGCCCATAGACTTAATGACTACGATAGGTAGTTGCTCGTGAATAACAATAAAAAAAATGGAACAGATTTTGTAAAAAAATTACCGATGCTTACTTTTGCTGAAAAGGGGCGGGGTTAAAAATGATTAAAGTTCCGCTTACGTAATTCTTGAACAGCCCCCCATACACATAATTGAAATTAAACTTTTTTGTCTCTAAATGTAAAAGTAAAATCATTTGTTCAATTAAAATACCAAAAAAAAATTCGTACATGCACTCTTCAAGAAACCATGACCTAATATCAATAGTTATGGAGATATGCAGTATCAAAGTTTGAATTTTTTTTCAATATTTCTAACTTATTTTTTGCAAAAAGTTGAACTATCATTACGGTAACTTATATCGATTATGAAAAATAAAGTCATACATACAAAAATGACACCTCAATTTATTTATGGTTTTTGTGTTTAATTTGTAGAACTCCATATTTATTTTTAGCGAAATTTAAAATAAATTTCATTTTAATAAATATTATTATTAAGTTCTACGGGTTAAGTATTTTTATGTGTTACAGCTGTTTCGACTTGTAAGGCCATTATCAAACAGTGGATATACCACGTACAAACGACTTAGGGAAGGTGTAACTTAAAAACTTAAAATTGTATAAATAAGTCGTTTGTACGTGGTGTATCCACTGTTTGATAATGGCCTTACAAGCCGAAACAACGTGACACCTCAATATTTAAAATAATTGGGGAAAAACACAAACTTTCTTAAAAAATGTGTGCATTTTCAAAAAATTCCAAGTATGTTCCCACTTTTTTGTTTTATCGTTTATCGGCCTAATACGAATCCGTATTCAAAAGTTTCTAAACTATACAACTTTGACAACCAGACAAAAAGTTGAGTGAATGTATGTATATATTTTTTGTCTTGTAAAGAAAAATCTGTCAAACGTCGTTTTTGCAATAAATCGAATATAACTTTTAATCGTTTTTGGCATCGTGACAAATAAAAAATTTCTTAAAAAAACATCGACAATAACTTGAAATACATAAATCTGTACGAGGAGCATTTTCGGCATTTTGAATGCGCACTTAAAATCGTAATTCTATTCAAAGTGTTAGTTAAATTTGAATAAACCACTACCAGTTTTTAGGTCTACCGGTTTCGAGAGGAACCCGTCTCTTCGTCAGGACCAACACTATTCTACTATGTTCACAACACTAAACACCACAATCATAGTACTGTTAACCTTTCACCAATATTTATCACGTGCGTGTTAATCTTGTCAAAGACTAGACTTTTGTGAAAGTTGAACAAAGGGCAGTTTGAAAAATTGATTTGGTTATTTATTAGGGGTGCTTTATTATTCACTGCTTAATGTAAAAAAATCTAATTTATTTAATTTTAAACCTTTATTATTGGTATTTAATATTTTCACCCCTGTTCTTAAGTCAAATTAATGATTATTTTCCATGAGTTGGTTTGAGAATTCAGAAAAATTGTTGTTGTTACCTCATATGTCCTTCCAATATCTTTCCAATGTATTAAGTTATTTTTCACAGTTAAATTTTTAAGTTAACTTTGAAAAAGAACTTCCATCACATTTTAATGGATTCTATTGTATTCAGCTTTTAATTTGAGCATCTTTATGATTGGTACTCGATTCAAGATGGTCTACAATGCATTATTTATATTACTGGAACACTAATTTAAAAAAATTGATGTAACATTTATTTAATCAGACATTTCCTTGCATTCCTAAAATAAAATTTTCCTACAAAATGTTATTTGTGATAGTATATAACCACTAAAAGTTACTTTTTTGTCTACCGGTTTTGAGACGTAATCCGTCTCTTCATCAGTATAACTTCGCAACATTTCTAATTTTTTAACATACAACAGTTCAACATTTTAAATCTTTTTTTAATGAAATTTAAAATATATTAAATTTTAATAAATATTATTGGTAAGTTCTGCAGGTTAATTGTTATTTTAAATGTTACAGCTGTTTCGGCTTGTAAGGCCACTCTCAAACAGTCAATTAAATCATTTTTTTAAATATTAAAGCGAAAAGAAAAGTATCTACTTACGTTAATGTGAAATATTCAGTTTGACAAGTACGAATTGCGAAATTGGCGTAGATTAAAGAACGGTGCTCCGATTAAATTCGTGACTTTGGTGAATAAATAAATCAATAATAATTCAAATGTACTAACTAAAATGTCCTAGATCAGTGGTTCCCAAAGTTGACAGAACCGCGACCCACCAAAAAAAAAAAATTTCGGGACCCACCTCCTGCCTCACATTTTCCCAATTCATATTGTAACCACACGAAAGACTGTTCAATTAAAAAAAAAGAAAAACCTCCAATTATAATCGAAATTTTCAATTGCGAAAAATGTTAATATGTGATGTTTTAATGGGAATGATGAATTTATTGCCACTTTTTTGTCATAACAGCATTAACGTCGACTTCAATTTTAATCACTTTTAATCGCAGTGAATTCGATACGTCCAATTTATTTCTGTATTTATTAAAAGTATTTTTCAGCGACGTATCTTCTGATAAATCAATAAGCTTTTGCTTTTGTTGACATTTCAATCGGTATGTTGTCTTGAAATGGATTTTAAATCCAGTTTATGCGGTTTAACTTTTTCATCTCTTCTTCGAAGTTGGCGTTAAAGTTATTTTTCAACTCTGTTGAATGAGTGAAAATTGCAGACACTACATTGATGTACGGATGCACTTCGTTATCGAGCCCCACCCGATATCCGCTCGCGACGCGCGGTGCGGGGAACACTGTCCTAGATGAAGGGGTGCGAGGCTTGTTACTGGGCCGCGGCCGCAGAGGGTAGGAAACAATTACGTCGGCCTCCCCAGTCCCCAGTCCCCAGTCCCCAGTCCCCAGAACCCAATTACCCGCTCCTCGCCAACAGTCCCAGGAGAGCGTCTCTCCGCGGGGGGTAATCAGCCGGAAGAGCCATCAAACGATCTGCGTTCGATCTCGTCACAATTCGTCCGTCTGATCCGCAATATTGTTCAGGGATCCTCGGACCTCATCCTCCACATCTTACATAACGGGAGGGTGTATTATGCGCCTGGAGTGACCTTTGGAGGTGTTTTTGCGAGATCTAAAAGATTACGTACAAACCGGCTTACGACACGATAGCACGGAGCATCAGCAATGGCCGTCACCCAAGGGGATGTTTTGTGATGGATTAATCAATGTGATACATTTTTTGTCTTTTGCTCTCGTCTGATTATGAGATCAAAAGAGAACACGTTTACCACGAAGGTCAAAATGAATACGAGATTTGGTAAATCCTCGCACGATGTCTACAGTACTTTGCCAAATAATATGAAATATTTCTCGATATATGAACTATAATTATTAAATACCTATACCTATAAAACTCAATGTCTGTCTGTCTGTCTGTCTGTCTGTCTGTCTGTTCTCTATACAAATCCACACCGTTTGTCCGATTCGATTCAAGTTTTGCATTCTTATGCTTTTTGGGACCCGGCGGGTAATATAGGCAACATTTCCCCCCTTTTCCCATACCCCTTCCCCTCTCGCTGACATATTTTCGATGCAAATCTGTACAGTTTGACCGATCGGACTCAAAATTTGGAAAATTATTCTTTAGGACTCGGCGGGTAACACAGGTAACATTTTTCCCCTGTTCTCATACCCCTTCCTCTCCCCCTGACATATTTTCGATGCAAATCTGTACCGTTTGACCGATCGGACTCAAAATTTGGAAACTTATTCTTAAGGACTCGGCGGGTAATAAATTCAACATTTCCCCCCTATTCTTTCGACCCTTCCCCTCCGCTGATATATTTTCGATGCAAATCTGTACCGTTCGAATCGAAAGTTTGTTTACCCTCACAAATTTATTTTAAACTTAAGCCTTAACCCGTGCAACGCCGGGTATGAACAGCTAGTCTGAAATAAGAATTAAAGAGCATCTCGTCTTAGCTGCGTTGTGTAGAGTGATCACTTAAGTCAGCTCATACAGATTGTAAGCCCTGAGCCATCGTGTAAGAGACTTCCATCCACTCTTCTCATAAATAAATAGCTTCATCTCTGTGAGAGTTGTAATTTTCCTTAATTTATTAAATATTTATCTAATTGTCAAGTGTCAAGTGATTTTCTTTTTTTATTGTTCACATAAATTATTTATTGGAAAAAATCTGTAGATTTTTCATTTAGGCTAGGTCTGTTCTAGAGAAACTATTTTATTGTATTTTCTTCGTTTTGAGATAAACTGCTATAAACTAAAAAAAACTAAAAAAAAGTAATATATACAACAGAAAACAGTAAAAAAACATAAGTAATATTAATGGTTGGTAAAAAAACTAAAAAAAAGTAATATATACAATAGAAAACAGTGAAAAAAAAAAAAAGTAATATTAATGGTTTATAAGAATCAATATAAAAAACGTAAGCGGTAAGTTTAAAAGAAACAGTATAAAAAACACATGACAAATTAACTTCCATCCGAATCCAGGTATACCCATATATGTACATAAAATAGAAGTAAGGTTGTTGTATTGACATATTATATAAACAAAGTTCTTTTTAAATTCGGTTAAATTAGATAACCATAATGTATTTGTTTTTAATTATTAAATATTATCAACAAACTGGTTATTGGATATTAGCAGAAAAAAAATTTCAAAGATTTATAGAAATGCTGACTTCTGTTTACCTTTTTTATATGCTTTTGGTGTTTTAATCATATACTATATTTTCAATTATAATTGAAATTGAAATTCATATTATTTTGTTGTTGTATGTAAAAATATATGTATACCTTCAGGTTTCATTTAAAAACTTTAATGTGTGCAACAATAAAACTAAATCCCACACGATAAATTTAAGACGCTCGACATTAAAGAACGGACAAAGCTCAGCTAAAAACAGAGCGAGGGATTAGGATTATAGTGGGGCCTAATGTAAGCACTACTTCGACATTAGTAGTTGATCTGGGTTCTATTAAAGTTGTCTCGGCTTTTCTTTTTATAACTCTATTGTATAAAGGAAATATACAATATTTTTGAATTTGTCAAAAATCGAAATAATTTTCAGGCGTAGTATGCAATAATTCGGATGAATGTCATATAAACATTAAAAAGAATATTGCAAGGTTTTTATAATTTTATTCGACCTGTATTAAAGCGAATGAATTTTTCATACCCGACACTGTAATTATAGTTCAACTTTTTGAAAAAAATAAGTTAGAAAGAAATATTGAAAAAAATGCAGACTTTGATATTGCATATCTCCATAACTATCGATAATAGGTCATGGTTGCTTGAACATTTTAGACTCATAACATAGGCAGAAATCTACCGGTTAAGTTTCTGCTGCTAGCTCTGGTACCCCTGTATAATTAATGCGTCTGAATACGGTGAAATTGAGAGATAACTAAAATTATTCATATCTGATCTCAAACTAAATGGTACACCTTGTTACAAATTTCCACCAAAAATGGCGTTGTAAGACAAAAAGAAACGTGCAACGTGATATATTAATAAAATGTATACAATTAC
The DNA here is from genome assembly GCA_016648135.1 of Agrypnia vestita. Taxonomy (NCBI): domain Eukaryota; kingdom Metazoa; phylum Arthropoda; class Insecta; order Trichoptera; family Phryganeidae; genus Agrypnia; species Agrypnia vestita. The sequence continues at coordinate 117,138 of JADDOH010003707.1, read as the reverse complement.
AAAAATTTCGTACACGTATGTGGTGGTCAATCGTGTGTCGAGTCAGTGAACTTTACATTGTGTAAAGTGATCACTTAAACCAGCCATATGACAGGTCGTAAATCCTATAAACACCCAAAGACTTCCATACCTACTTTCCAGCATAAATTTTTTAATCAAGATATATTACAGACGCATCGATGAGATATCGATGCGTCTGTAATTATTATTAAATTAAATAAATAAATTATTATTAAATTAAATTAATTATTATTAAATTAAATAAATTATTATTAAATTAAATTTATTATTATTAATTATTAAATTTAGTTAAGGAAATTGTTCAATTATTTTTCTTACCCGACATTAATTTTATAAGGCGTCTTATTAAATCTATACATGATGACAGAATTATATTTTGTGTTATGAAAATCGCAATGAAATGGACAGTTTTCTAGCCGCCATTAAAAGATTTGAAATTGAAACAAGTTTACCATTTCCGAAATAATTTTATGGGTATAATTTTATTTTCTTTATCACCAATTTATCATCTTGCACAAAATGATATGAGACACACCGTAAATTCCCTCTTTTCTATTTTATCTCTTACTCAGGCAACACTGCTACCACAAATTAAGCTCCCGCAGGGCCTAGTAACAGCGATCTATGATGGCCGATCTCAAACTGTAAAACAGATATGAAGGGTTCAGAGAAAGGGGGTGGCAAGTATATTTTGAACTCACATTTCTCGGGAAATGACTTAAAATTACCTCATTTATTTGAAAATCTGGTAAGTTAAGGTTCTCTTTGTAAATAACTAATAATTTGTTAAAATACGCATTTAAAAATATACTTTCAAAAAGCAAAATAGGTATATGTAGTTAAGTAATTCAAAAAGCATGTCTAACACAGCAACTTTCTACCTCGTTTTGTAAATTGTCTTGTAAATCTTTACTGTTCGGCTTCATCGGAGATCGGGATTTCTGTTCAAATTAATTTCATATTCCCTTTTATTTCACAGGCAACTATTTTAAAAAATACGCTAGATAAAAAGAAAAGAGACGGAATAATGACCAGATGAACGATATTTTTTCAAAATATTTTTTCTTATTGAATAATCGAAAAATATTGAACATAATACGCGTTTTCACTAATTTTTTAATGTTTAATGGAAACAGTGTTCAATTTCAATTTTAATTCAATTCAATTTACCTACATAAGTAATAAAATGGACTTAAAAAAACTTACATTCAATTCGTACGTGTTATTATATTTAATCTATATACGTTAATAATAATTCTTATCAAAGATGTATGAAAGTTCTGCTTCGGGAAACCTTCTCAGAGATATGGGACAGATCAATATCCAAAATGATATTGTTCATCGTATAGGTAGCTCTTCCAATAGGCATAACCATCAGTAGGTTGGTCCTGTTATTGGAATGTGAAACAATCTATGCTGACGCTGTCTAAGGTAAATTATCAGGAACATACAAACCAATGCCATAATTAACACAATTTCAGGATTATCGAATACAGTAATCAAATACACATTCCCTCTGGTCTCTATAGTAGCCAAGCATACCCTGGACACATTCGGCGAGGTAGCCTAGGATATTGCCCGTGCTCTCTCATGTAGAGATCTTAGAAACTTCTTTAGTGCCTTCCCTACCACACTCACGAGTCTGTTTCGCACCAGTGCAAAGAGCTCTCCGTACGCGAGTATTTTCGAAAACCCTGGCAGTATGCAGAAGAAATCCTAGCATTCTCAATGCATTACCGCTGACCGACTCTATGTGATATCAGGGTGCTCACAAATCTTGTTCTGGAAGATTGAATTTTCTTAATATTTTATTTGCAAATCTATACGAATATGTATAGAGGTAAAGTTTGTAATTTTGGATGAAGGAGATAATCTCCGACACTACTCATCCGTTTTCAAAAATTCTTTTACCAATATTTAGAATGAACTTTCAGGGTGGACGCAGGTTATATTAGGTCCTTACATATGAAATTCACGTTTTGCCGTACTGGCAAATTTGATCTCAAATATCTTCTCTTTGGTTAGGAATTCCAAATCCAAATTTATACAGCTATTTACTCATGTATTTGTGTTTTGAAAATTATAATTCATTTGTTTTTTCCTCAATTGTTTTTTTCTTCGCGTCACTCAGTTTACAAAATGAAAAACTTGAAATATCGCGTTATTTACGAGTACGAGTTCCACCGTGGCACCAGTGCTGCAGAAACGGCTCGAAGGATTAATGATGTGTATGGCGACGGTGCCGCAAAAGAAAACACGGTGCGTTTTTGGTTCCAACGTTTTCGTTCTGGAAATTTCGACCTGCATAACAAGCCCCGTGGACGGCCGGAGACCAAAGTTGATAATGAAGAATTGAAGGCTATTGTGGAAGCGGATCCATCGCAAACCACATCCGAGTTAGCTGCAGGCTGCGGTGTTAGTGATGAAACTGTTTTAATCCACTTGAAGCAAATTGGTAAGGTGAAAAAAGCTTGAAAGGTGGGTACCTCACGAATTGAGTGAAGCAAATCAACAAACGCGCGTTGACTGCTGCGTTGCATTACTCAACCGGCACAATAATGAAGGGATTTTAAATCGAATCATTACCTGTGATGAAAAGTGGATCCTGTACGATAATCGAAAGTGCTCATCGCAATGGCTGGACCCTGCCGAACCAGCCAAACCATGCCCCAAGCGAAAATTGACTCCAAAAAAGTTACTTGTGAGCGTTTGGTGGACTAGTGCTGGTGTCGTTCACTACAGCTTTCTTAAATCTGGCCAGACGATTACGGCAGATGTCTATTGTCAGCAACTGCAAACCATGATGGAAAAGCTAGCTGCTAAACAATCGAGGCTGGGTAATCGCTCTAGGCCACTGCTGCTTCATGATAACGCTAGACCACACACTGCACAACAGACGGCTACCAAATTAGAGGAGCTTCAATTGGAATGTCTAAGACATCCACCGTACTCTCCGGACCTTGCCCCAATAGATAACAATTTTTTTCGAAATTTGGATAACTTCTTGCAAAGGAAAAAATTCAACTCCGATGGGGCAGTCCAAACCGCCTTCAAAGATTTTATCGATTCCCGTCCGAATGGTTTTTTAAGTAAAGGGATCGATGATGATGATATGAGATGGCAAAAGTGCATAGATAGCAATGGTACATACTTTGATTAAATAAATATATTATAATAAAAAAAATCGGCTTTATGTTCCTCCCATACTAAACGTCAATTTCATATGTAAGGACCTAATATAATATCTCATTAAAATAAAAGGGCTTTTCGTGGTGACCTATTTTAAAAAAAGTAAAGTCGACGAAAAAATGGTCGAACGATGCGTTTTTTACGAACGCTGTCTTAATGGTACGAAATATTTGAATACTTTCTATAGAGAAGTTGTAGAACTCAAAAAGTTCTATATATATTCCTCGACTCAATATATCTATATGTTGTATAAAATATACACGCGTGAAGTCACGGGCAGAGTTAGTAACAATGTAAAAAGAGTAATTTAATTAAGAATAATGTTTTTTGTTGCAAAAATGAACTATTTGTTATTAAAGATCCAAAATAATGACTATCGTCTGTCCATTCATTTCCCGTTTCGATTGCACTAACCACCTTTTCTCTGTCATTGTGTGGGATTCGGCGCATGCTGAGCTTGGTCTGTTTGGCTCGTAGGACTTCTAAAACTACATCAAAACCTTACCCATAATCATCATCATCATCACTCTTGGCACTACAACCCTCGGTGGGTCTCGGCCTCCTCAATAATCTTCCTCCACTCATCTCGGCTTAGTGCCAGCTCTCTCCAGTTCCGAAGCTCCAAGGCAGAGACGTCTTTGAGGAAGTTGTCACTACATCTTAATTTTGGCCTTCCTAAGCTCCTTCGCCCTATTGGCCTTGAGTTCAGCACCTTGCCCATGCATAGGAAGGTTCCAGGGAACAAAGGTTACAAGTCCCTACTACCTTACCCATAATAGGGACTTGTAACCTTTTTTCCCTGGACCCTCGCTACGCATACAAGTATCCATTCCGGAATACAAAGTATTCAATAGAACATCACCCAAAAATATATCAATCTCACAGAAACAGTACTTCTTCATACTAATAAAAATTTCTACGAAATTTTTTCCAGCACATCCGCCCAAACCGATGTTGAGTGTTTGATATTTGTTTTTATTCCGCATAAAAAATGTCTGTTTACACAAAAAGAGCTGTTTTACTTTTTGGTAAAATCATCCGATTTCCAAATAAATATTGACATCAGAGCTTTATGGAACACTACAATGGCCGCTGTAACTTAGTCGATAAAGGAGAATGTCCATCGGCCATACAAAAAAATGCCTGAGATGAACAAAAATAAATTATACGCCAAATTGCACTTAAAATAGAATGAAACCATTACAACTTCAATAATTATATAAAAACTAGAAAGAAGGAATAACTAAGCAATAATTAAACAAAAAACGTTTTATTGTTTTATTCATTATTAAAAAATCATCCAGAAACTGTGCAGGAAGTACTTGTTCACGGTGACATGAAAATCTCCCACCGGCTGTCATACTTTGAGTTCAGTTCAGTGTAACCAAATCGTCGCCGTGTTTCATGTATCAGTTGCGAGCGAAATTTCGCTCGAAATACGGTTAGTCCGTAACTTTTGAGGCCTTTTTAGCCTTGACAATGGCACGTGATACCGTGCCGAAACGTCGGCCTGGGTCTTCTCAGGGAGACCATCTACAGAAAACGCGAGATATTCCAGAATCTACTTTTGTCACATACAATAGCGCTCGCGGAAACCTCAAGCAAAACATATATATATATATATATATATATATATACAGGTGTACCAGAGCTAGCAGAAGAAACTTGGCCGGTAGATTCCTGCCTATGTTATGAGTGTAAAATGTTCAAGCAACCATAACCTAATATCAATAGTTATGGAGATATGCAATATCAAAATTTACATTTTTTTTTCAATATTTCTGACTAATTTTTTTGCGAAAAGTTAAAGTATCATTGCAGTAACTTATATCGATTATGATAAATTTATAAATTTGTTCCAACACAACTTAAATAAAATGATAAAAACCTTGTAAAAATAAACTTTTTCCAATTTTTCCAAGGTTTTTATCATTTTATTCGACCTGTGTTAAAGTCAGCATATAGGATGCATGTGTCGTCTGCAAACATAAATTTTTTACAGTATTTTATTACATTGGCCGGGCTATTTACATGCACAATATGGCACATAGGTCCCGTTGTCGATCCTGTTGGCACTCCATATTTACGCGGAAAATTGTCTGATTGCACGTGACGGTTTGTAACGACGAGTGCACGTGTATACTATTATCGTCAACGATTTGCTTGACATCAATATTATATGTACTGACATTTGTGACAGAACGTTTATCGATGACCTCGAGTGTTATTAAGGATTAATCGCGTGGGATCCGTCGTTTGTGTATGGTGCCATTTATGAATTTTAATCAATTATTCAAGATCCTTCATGACCTCATTAAACGACAATTAAACTGAGTACTAAAATAATTGTTGTACTTTTACCCTAGTTTAACAAACATGAGAATAATTTTACTATTCATAATTAATTCTAAATACAACTATTTTTAGTTTCTGTCCATTTCAGGCATTTAATGGGCATTTTCCTTTCGTCGGTTGATGTGGTGATATTCGCAACGCGTGTTATTTCATTTTTCCAAATTATTTTATATTGGTTAGTTTTTAAATTCCGCAAATGAATCAGGAAGCATTCACCGCGTTGCTTTGTTTTGTCTTTCTAAACATATCGCAGATCGACGAATAGTTTTAAACAGATGAAGAAATGAAAATGTAATTTGCCACTTCGAGAAATTTCATAACACTCTAACGTGTTACAAAAGGTCAGACATATTGAAATCAAGTAAATCAAACAAAAGACATGCTTTCTTTATTCCTGATCGATTTTTTAACATCACCCATGCAGTATCCAAATTTTAAACATGTCGTTTAAAAGATTAAAACAATTTATATATATATATATATATATATTACAATACAAAAATACAATTAATTAAACCAACTTTCCTAGTTGCCATATTAAATAATAATATGAGATTTTGTTCCGACGCATAAAGTCAACGTAGAAAAATTAATAAATTTGAAATCGAAACATTTTTACTCCCTTTCTTTTAACTCGTAGCGTCTGCTCGTCTACTTTTCGTCTTGTCTGCTTATCTGACGAAAAAACTTTGGATCGATTTTTAACCCTTTTCCCGTGATCCAATCGAGCGGAAGCTTTGCAAGCAGACTCGTGGCAACGATCAAGAAGACCTATCAAATTTTAGTTAAAAAAAATAATAATTATAGTATTATTTCGGATTTTTAGTAGTCTTAATGGTTTTTTCAAATTGGAATCATTACCAAAGTTTGATTACTAGCAACGGCGGCCCGATAACGTCACGGAATATTTTCTAAATTTGAATTATACGTCGGTATACATAATAGGTACTTCACTTTTCTAAATTTGAATTACTTCGTCGGTATACATAATAGGTACTTCACACCGAATTTTGAAAATCTAAATTGACTGACAAATGTTCTTAGAATTTAATCTTTAAAGCATGAAATGTCGTATCAAAGCTCAAAACATCTGACATTTTAGAAATATATTAAATTACTGTAATTTTAGTGTTATGTTATATGTTTTAATTCGTCTTTAATTGTTGTTATATTTTACAAAGAAAGGGAGTATAATAAAAACTTGGTTTTTATTATATTTATACTTTTTTCAAACTAATATTGATGAATCTCGAATCTACGTAGGCATTAAATGTTTAATAACAATGGATAATTATTAATTTTATGACTAAATTGTGTCGATGTTGAAAGTTTCAGAGCTCTAGCTCGTCAGCGAGTTGGTGAGAAACAATTACAAGATTTCACCACAACAAACACACGTACACACAAAGAGAGATGAATAAAATCATGTAACATGTAAAAAGATGCAAACTTTGATACCGCTTATCTCCTTAACTGTTGATATGTCACCCAAAGTATATATAATATTTTCTATCCAAAATTGAAAGAAGAAGACTCCACCGAAATTTTTGCTACCAGCTACGATATATGGTGTATGTAAGTATATGCATGCATTGGTAACATATGTAGGTCTCTGAAGGTAATGGAGAAGGGGGGCTGATGTTGATGATGGAGAAATTTAGGGAGAAATGGATTTAGAGAGAAAAAAGAAAATTTTTGATGACGCTCTAGGATTGCTGAATTGATTAAAATATATAATGGATGGTTTGATAAAAAAAAAGTGAAGGGTACGAAAGCAAAGGCAGCAAAATCCAAAAAAAAAAAATTAAAAAAACTTTAAAGCAATCCAAGTATTGCTAATTTACAGTGTACGAAAATCGAGATTTTATAAGAAATATGGATCTGTACATTCCAAAATCATGCTTCCAAATCACCAGTAAAAGCAAAGGCATTAATATCCTCGTAGTGTAAAAAGCAAATATCGCCATATCCACTTCAATCTATCAACCCCCAATATTTTGTCACACGACAAAACGACTGCTTCATACCATAGTGGACTTACACTGAAGTATCGTAGAAAAGCCAGCAATGTCCAATTATGTAAATAGCAAAAGCAGGAATGCCCACTATTTGATAGCAAACACAGAAACAATCATACTTAAAAATTGAATATTTATTTACACACGTTTATAAAAGGAAAGCAGAGGTGGTAATTGTTTTTTAAAACCTGTTTTATCTTTGGATCTATGTAGGTCTCATAGATTCCAGAGAAATTTTCTCGAAGTAACAAGTTATTATTTGTATTAACCTCAGAAATACTCAGTGGGATATTGCTACCTTCAATTAATTATGTAATTATTGAATAACACAACAGCAGTGCGCGGTGGATTGTTTTATACATCGGGAAATCAAACAATAATTGTTGAATTGTGCGTTGGAGGAAACTGTTAAACTCATTAATTTATTTCCAGATATACCTTCAACGTTCTGGAACGTTGTGAAGGAATCGATTCGGGGATATTTCTAGAAGTGTTTGGAAAATAATGTCGCATAGTGAATTTGGAACAACAAACACTTTTATGGTAATTAATTATTTAATTAAGTTTTGAAATTAAATTACTCTTTGAAATTGTGATATAAATCTATATAAATAAAAATGTAAGTGTTCGTTTGTACAAAATCGCTAATCTCTGAAAGTTCTTCACCGATTGCTTTGAAATTTTGGCACAACGTTGCGTTCAAATACGAAGATGTTTTTGTATACTTTGTTTTTATATACCTACTATTTATTTATATAAATAAAAATGTAAATGTTCGATGGCTCAAAATCTTAAATGTACACTATTGCTTTGAAATTTTGACACAACGTTCCATTCGAATTCGCACTGATTATTTGAAAAAAAAAGACGTCGGTACCTACCTACGTTTTCAATATTGATAAATATTTAGATAGGTATACCAAACATTTTCCGAATTCAAATTTTTTGATTACATTCGGTGAACTTCTAACATAATTCCGAGTTTCATATTTGATTCACACCTTGAATATTGCATTGCAATAATAAACACAAAACAATATACGAGTAGGTACTTCTACGACTCTGAAATAAAGCGGATTCATTGTAGAAACACAATAATAATCGGCATTTTAATTGATAATTTATAAGATACACTTTTCGGTTCATTTTTCATCAGGCAGGTACATTTTCCTCTCCCTTACCCCATCCCCTCCATTGATAAATTTTCTGTACAAATCTACACAGTTGGACCGTAACACAAATTTTGCATTCTTATTCTTTAGGACCCGGCGGATAACTTAGTCGACATTTTTCCCTCCCACTTCACCTTCCCCCCTTTGATATATTTTCCATGAAAATCTGTATCATTCGACCGATCTGACTCCAATTTTGCATACTTACCACCCCGGCGGGTAACATAAGCCACATTTCCTTCCTGGACATCCCATCTATCCCAGCATTGATTAAATGTAAACATTGTTATTAGAGCCTTCGCAATACAATGAAACCTTTGTTTTCCCTCCACAAACTTATTATAATTTTAATCCTTTACCCGTGCAACGCCGGATAGTAACAGCTGGTATATAATAAATATGAAAACAAAGTATTAATTTAGAAGCCACGGTAATATTTTGTATGAACATACATACATTACACATAGGTTCTTATTTTTTTAAATATAAATTCGAACACGGAATACGTGAGCATTAATATTCTTACTATATTCATAATATGAAGTCTCTCGACCACTGCCTACGTCGCTAGATATATAAAAATACCTGTTCTGAGGTTGGTCGCTTTTTTATAATTTTAATTACCTTAGATCAATACCTAATATTTATTTTGAAAAAAAAACAGAGATACAGTAAAGACTAAAAAATAACACAGTATAATAGAAGCAAGAAAAAATGTAAATAAATATTTTATTTGAATCCATAAAAGAAGTGGCTAGCTGAAATTAAAGTAAAAAATAGAATCAAGAGGAATGAAAAGAAGAAACAGAAAGAACGTAATTTGAAAAGATAAATGAAAATAAAAAACACAAAAAAGTAACAAGCTTGAATAAAATATTATCACTTGGTTAATAAAGTCATTGGGTAATTGACATGTTATATTATAGTTATTTTACTGCGCAAAATTGTTATTTTAATTTTTAAATAAAATAAATCTTGTGCTGTAGTATAAAGTAAGTTAATTGAAGGCTGTACACATCTCAGTTTTATTTTTGTCGCGACTTTACTCGTCATTTCTAGAGATTCAGTCCCTGTTATCATTAGCATTATTATTTGATTATGTTACATGCGCCTGAAAGAGCTACATGAATACCTACACTATTATATTGCAACAATACTAGAACCGATTCACAATTTAACTCTCTTGTATCCAGACTGCATAGGCTAGGTAACACCTATGCGCATAAATATCTCGGATATTTTTAATTCCAGTTTAGCACAATATAAAGATTCGCTAATAAAAGCTCTACACCCTGCCATCCTGAATTCTTGATGAACTCACAAACAAATTATTATACCTATTTATTTATATAAATTAGGTCTAATCCAACCGAAATATGTCAATTTTATGTATTTAGTATAATGCCACTTTCATGTATACGTACTCGTGTTTTCAATTTTTATATTATTCGTGTGTTTTATTGTATTATATTTTTACTCTTTTATGTTTTCAAATCTTTCATCTATGTGTTTTATTAAATTATAACTCTACTCTTCTATACGTTATGTTTTCAAAAGCTTCTATTATTCACACTTTTTATTGTACTATATCTAATTTTTTGTGTATTTCTACACTGATGTATAATTCTATTTCTATAATTTACACACGTATGTTGTTGTGTTAATATTATGTATAAATGCATTGTAGGTAAAAAGCTATTTAGTTGTGTATATTAAACAAATTATCATTTACACTTTATGATCAAAAGTAGTCGTGACAAAAATAATATCAGTTGTGTCTAATCTATTGATGTTATGTTTTATCTGACAATGGTATTCTAAAATAATACATTTTGATGATATGATGCAATCGACGTTTTCACTCAATGGATTGGCACGCGCAATATTATCCCTCGGCGATAGAAAATCATTGATAAAGTGTGGAGGGCATATTTTTAGAAAAACAACAAAGAATTCCGCCAGGATTTGACCGCTACAGCCTACAATGACACGAATTACCTACTTGGGATCTTTTGTTTGTTCATATGTATTGTTTATATGGCAACAGATGAAAAAGAGATTTTTCGATATCAAATGTCACGCTGCTTTTAATTTTTTTATTCTCATTGGGGGACCTACTGTGTCATGTGTGTAATACTTCTTTATTTTTATCAGTGAGAATATAGTAAAAATATATTATTTATTTATTCGTCCGGAACGAGGAATCAGTAGCAAAAAAATATGAAAACTAAAATTTTTGACATTTTGAAGTGATAAAAAATCAATAATGGAAACATAAATAATATTAATATTAATCACAGCGAGCAAGAAGTAATTTCAAATATATTCTGACTTCAGTTGTTCAATCTTCAATAAGAAAATAAATCAGATCTAATATCACAAGATCAACAGTCGATTTCTCTTAAATGTTGTCAACATTTATCTCCCGATAGTCACCTCGGCAAAGGACCTTGGCGTAATTGTGGACCATAAACTGAATTTCTCAAGCCACGTGGAGAAAGTTACGTCACAAGCTTTCAAGACTCTTGGTTACATCATTAGAGCTGGGAAGGACTTCAGCAATGTCTACACGCTGGTACGACTATTCGACAGTCTTGTGAGACCGATTTTAGAATACTGTTCTGTCATTTGGTCGCCGTATACCAATAAACTAATCAATCAGCTCGAAAGAATACAACGCAAACTATGTAAATGCATCGCCTATCGTACACGATCACCAGGAGATATTGAGACCGTATATAACAGATTTAGAATCAGCAAACTAATCATTCGAAGACAATTGTCTGATCTGACCTTCTTCTACAAATCTGTCAACGGACAGATAGACTCGCCCGAGATCCTGGAACAATTTGGCATTATCACTGCTAGGCCGGATCTAAGAGTGCGTAGATTGTTAGAAACCACTAAATCCACAAAAAGTTACGTGTACAATGGCCCAAGAAATAGGATTGCCAATCTGGTGAATAGCCACTGTGTTGATATCAACTTCTTCGATGAATCATACGTCTCATTCTCATCAGCGGCAAAAAGATTGTTATCACAGTATTAAAATTACCCTCAACCCTATATGATTATACCATGTTGTTACTATGCTAGTATTGTTTTTTTATATATGTGCAATTTTCCTAATCCATTCATTTAAGTCTATTATTTTTGTAAAATCAATGTATATAGCCGATTGGCGTATGAATAAATAAATAAATAAACAAATAAATAAACATTTAAAATATCTACAAATTCACTCATTGCCTAATCTTGTTCATTGTGCGCGAATGCAGTAGTTTGTTCTTCGATTATCGTAGTGTATCTCTTAAATACATGGACGTGGTGACCTTGAGAAATTATTTTATATTTTACTTATCCTAACATTACAAGTTAGTCCTCTTTTCATAGCAAAAGCGTTTAGCTGGGTTTGTAAACAGTAAGAATATTGATGTGACACGCATTCCGTGTTCGCCGCATCTCTATTTAAAAAAATAATTTAAAACTTCCATACCTACTTGCCCATATAAAAACGCCGGTCCCCCTAGTCCTACAGGCATGACGCACTGGCTTCTCATATACGGAGGTTCCTATAGCACTAAAAAAAATATAATTAAAAAAATGAACTTAGTTTTCAACACTTTTGTATTTAAAATCATCAACATGTTTCAACACAAAAGTGGTGAAAACTACGTTTATTTTTATAACTAATATCGCCACAAAATTATTTTGCTGTTTTCGAAGAAGTTAAAAAATATAAAGTATTAAAAAACAGTATACTCGTAACATAAAAAAGTAGCTTGGTCTCTATGAGACATCTATAATATATCTTGATAAATGATATTCCCTTGGGGATAAAATCCAGTACTGTGTTCTTGAAAAATTTAAACATACTCAAAATAATCTGAATTATTTTAAGGATTTTTTTTAACATTTGGTTTATCGGATCAAAAAATCATTTTTGTTTTGCGTTTGTTAAATAAAAAAAGTTTGCGGATAATAATAATGATAATAAATCTAAAATCCCTGAAGAAGAAAAAAGTGGTGTATATAAATAAAGTTGTAGAGATTGCGACGCAATTTACATTGGAGAAAGTGGAAGAAAAATAAGAGAGCGGTTAGAAAAGCATTAGAGAGCAATTAAAAACTTCGGCTTAATTGTATTATTATTTATGTATTTCATGTATTATTATTTATTTTAATAATTATTTCTTATCTATTTAAGCTGACCTTTAGATAAATGCTGGTTCCTTCACGTCTAAAGATGAAGGCGGCATCATGGTTAGTATCAATAATACACATTATTGATACTAACCATTGTTTATTTGAAAAAAATACAAATCTTTCAACGTTTACATGTGTTACTGGTAATAAAATGCATTGCACATTGGCCAAATGGTTCTCATAGTCAACAAGTACCGTATATTAAAAATCTTAATCTGTTTATCAACATAAAAAATTTCATCAAAATGTTAGTCATGTCCTGAGATTTTTAGTTTCCCGGTTTCGAGACGTACCCGTCTCTTCATCGGTACAACCACTACACTAGCATGTAAACACCTCTACACACCACAACCATAGTATTAACCATACACTAACACATACACACATACACTAACAAGTCATGAGCGTCAGATATTTAGGTGTAGAAATTTGTAGCCGTAGCGATCTGTATACCGAAGTCCGAAAGCAAATTTATTTATTTATTTATTATTTAGAGCATCCACCGTATCAGGGTCTCTCAAGAATTTGGTCTGGAAAAACAAAAATATGCATATTGAAAGTAAGGTCAAAATATACAAGCATGCGTGCGACCTATTATGATATACGCTGTAGAGACGCGGGCTGACACTGTCCGCACCAAAGGACTCCTCAGAACAACTGAAATGGAGGTGCTGAGATCCATTACTGGAAAAACTCTACGTGACCGTGTCCGAAATGAAGACATAAGGAAAACTTGCAAAATAGAGGACATAGCACGATGGAGTAGATCCAGAGGGAGATTCTGGCGGGATCGCGTAGCCAGAATGGATCGTCGTCAGAATAAACGCCACACTGTGATATATTCCAAATCTAGCGGAACTTAATACAATATATACTAATTTAATTTTTATCTCCGGATATATTGAATAGATTTTTATGAAACTTTTCCTGAATATTTATAAATATATTATTTATATGTAAACATAACTAAAATCTATCCAAATTCATAGAGTTTCATGTAAGAAAAAAAACAAAAGTCGGGTCATTCGACTTATATTTGCACAAATTGAGCTTGCTTTATATACAACATGTCACGTAATTAACGCAAACCCTGAAAGCACTTTGTTAAGAATTGGCTACTGGTCTGAAATAATCAAGCAACCATGACCTAATATCAATAGTTATGGAGATATGCAATATCAAAGTTTGCATTTTTTTTTCAATATTTCTGACTTATTTTTTGCAAAAAGTTGAACTATCATTACAGTAACTTAAATCGATCATGAAAAATTGATTTGCTTCGATACAACTTCAATAAAATGATAAAATCCTTGTAAAAAAGAACTTTTTTCAATTTTTGTAATTAATCGAATCTTGCGAAGGGTGGAACTCTGTTTTCGCTTTCTTGACAAGATGGTAAGCTGGATAAATATTTAAATTTTTACCCCTCGACTGTTGTCTCAATGTGTTATACTGGTGGGTACTCAATTTGGCATTGACCATTAGTGTCAAGGCGGCATCTAGAGAGAGTTTGGCTCTGGTACTCCAAAAATTCGTCACGTTTTTTTTATTCGAGTAGCTCAATAAGGAGACTCAGCAGCTACCTTTTTCACTAGATTGGCTGCATCCCTTTTCCCGGATGATCTCAGACTAACTTCAGTGGCGACCGTTAATTTTTCTTGAGTTTTTGTAGAAACTAGATCTGTGATTTTTCTCTTTTGGATTTTCGAAATACATTTTCAAATGACTTCCAAGGCCTACCTGATCTTGTACAATCTCATAAACCTGCTGAACTTGAGGATGGAAGCAGGTCGAGAAACTTAGAAAGCAATGATACTATATTTTCAAACCACCCATCATATTCATCCAAAAATTTCGATAATTTTCTACAGCTTTTCTCCAACTTCGCATCTATTTTTGCGCTAAGACTGCTAACGTACATTTTTAGTTCTCAAGGCGTGCTTTTCGAATCAACCTAGTTGTGTTTTTGTATTATAAAATTCTAAATGCACCTGTTTTGATTCTTTTTTGCCACTTAAAGCCATACTTAAAATATTTATCTTTTCATTATTGTAGGTACTCACTCTTAAAGAAAATTAAAAAATATTGTATGAGTGTCGAAAACACGTGCCGCCAAATTTAATGAAATCTTACAGAATATGAAACAAAGCAGTAAATAAAATTATTTTCTCGTTGGGTACCCATGGATATTTTTCGTAAAATCAAAGCAAAGTCACATATTGCCAGATACAAATGGCTTTGTATCTGGAAATAAAATATATATATTGTAATACAGTTTACTTTGTAAAGTAGCCATAGACTTGAAGATAAAATATATATGTGTATTAGTAACTGTACTTCGAAATAAATTCACTTTATTCTTGATCACAATGACTCAAATTAACGAACAAAGTTGTGTCAGATTGACGGCCTATGCAAGTGTCACTTTGCCAGGTTGCTATATGAAAACCGGTGCTGTTCTTTAGCAAATAATTATCAAAACATATAGTCTAGGCTACTGTGTATATTTTACTAATTTTTATTTGCTTGCTTTTTAATTTTTGAATAAAGTTCCGCTAGATCGCGAATATATTACAGTGTGGCGACGCCTACCGGGAAGACAAAGGAAAAGATGGAGGGATAGCTGGACCTCGTCATCCCAGGAGGCGTAGTTTTCTGTAGCACAGATCAACAGATCTACTAAAAGAAAAAGAAGAAGAAGAAGATATTTATACAGTGGAACTTTCTTACTTTTCGTACATATTTACATACATACTTACTTTTCGTACATAAGAATACAAAACAAATTTAATATTGTATTACCTTCTGTCAGTGATATGTTATAACTTGAACGGACATTTTTTATAAAGATATTGATATTTTCTCACTGAGTTCGCCATATATATCATATATATATCGCCATATATATCTGTAGAAAGCCAAAAGGGCGTTAGTGATTGTTTCAAACTTTGCAGAAGAGCAAAATAATGTTTTATCAATCTAATTTTGTCAATATTTTATTTATTATTAAACGATTTCCATGCGTGTTTTGGATTAACAAATATGGTAATCGTTTAATAATAAAAGAAACATTGACTGAATCAGATTGACAGAGCTTTATATTGCTCTCCTGTAATTAGAAATAAACTAACACCCTTTTGACTTTCTACCCTCGATTTTACGTTTCGACAAACTGTTTTTTTTTATATATATACAAACATACACTTTCAGGGAAGCGTCATAGATTCCTGAGATAAAAGAATATTGCGATTTTTAGGCGATGTTTATTTCTCACCGAAGAGAAGCTCCGGGAGCAAGAAATTGTATATTATCACTGTGCCATTTTAGTAGTTTGATGATCGATTTATTTTTCAAATTTAAATCATGTTCACTGATCAATAATAAATTTAGTCGCAATCGCGCAAGATCTGGCTACTCTTGCTCTATGTTAAAGCAGGCTACGTGCTGTGTAAAAAGAGTCATGAAGTTCCCGTTATTTATTGCTAAATTATACTTTTACTTTTAAGCCATACCATTATTAGGGGTCGAGTTCCGAGTACTCTCCAGCCATTCCTTTTAACCGGCGGCCTACCCCGACCGTCGGCGCCGACTGTGACGTCACTGCCGCGCGCCGCCAACCACCGAACTATTGGTGTACTCTAATATTAGGGATGTTCCGATTACTATAAAAGGCAATAACAAATATTTTTTATAATATACAAGGCGCGAAGGCAAGACTTCAAACCAGACAGTAACTAACTATTGCTAGACCGCATTCAAAAGAATGTACGCAAAAAATATGTGTGTTGTTACGAGAGCCTTCAATCCGAATATTCGAAACTCGAATGTATTCGCCTGTTTTTAAGTATTCGTTATACGAATACTTTAAAAAGTATTCGTAAAGTATTCGCTCTTATTTATATTATAAGATTTTTAATATTTTTCTAAACGAAACAAAGGTTTACGTACCCTGGAAGTCAGTATGCAAGCATTCATTCATTCACTCAGGTATACGAATTCGGACATCAAAGATGTAAACGCCTTTGTCGGACATCTTCTGCTTATCTTCATGGCTTTATGACAACAAGTTTTATTACAATTGTTTTGTTTTGTATTTAGTTTTCATAAATACATAAGCCGACAAACAAGAAGTTATATACAAAATAATGAAGAAAAAAACTTGCACGTGGGGTGTGAGATAAACGTATCAATTCAACATTATTTTTCAATATATTTTTTGTTGTTTTTTTATATCATAAAATGTAAGAGCGATACGCGGTTGCGTCTTGATACTTATTTCTCACCGGAAAGAGGCTCCGGGAGTGAGTGAATAAGTGCAAGTAAAATAACAAATAAAGTCTGTGTGCGCGTAGTGGAAGTCCCTCTTACTTTATTCTATACTAGCTGTGCCCGCCCGGCTTCGCACTCGTAGATTTTTAGTACACTGTTTGAAACGTCATAGAACTTACGCAAACCTTCTAGAATTTGTCGAATGTAGACACACCGAAACATTCCGCCACATAGTTTAGAACCTTACAGAACTTTCGGGAATTTTCTAGAACCTTCTCCTTCCAGAACTTTCTAGAGCAGGTTTTTCCGGAACTTTCTGGACTCACCGACACAGTCGGCGCGCCTATTTTTAAACAATCTGAAGCATTTGCGGCCTTCCCATAACAAAACAATGTGCTAGAAAGCACATTTTCGTCACCCACTCCCAGCCACGCACAGCCACCCCCACCAAACTCGCATATTTTCGATGTGACACCAAGGGCTATCTACCACCATAACCACCGGTGGGTGGTTGTGGAGAAAACTTGGCGGGTAGTAATAATAATATATAAAGAAACCCGTGTTCCCCCATATATATATATATATATATATATTGATTTATCAAGAACATGTCAGAAAATTAAAGATATATAAATCGTAAAAACATGACATATGATAATTTGAGCTCTATTTATCTTGTGTGTTATACCTTTTATAAATTTTTCGGCACTGTTGATTATCATTTAATATGTTAAAATAAAAGTCTATATACATATTTGTGGAATAGTTACGCCATTGAACATCTAAGCAAATTGAATTCTTTTGAAATTTGACTTATAAATCTACTAGCTCGAGTAGCTTTTTGGTCTTGTGGTTAGGACACTCGACTCGTGATCCAAAGGTCGCGGGTTCGAACCTCACTCCAGACTAGCAAGTTAGTACTATTTTCATAGTACAAGCGTATAGCTAGTTTGAAAATAGTAAGAATATTGATGTGACACGTATTCCGGGTTCGTATCTTTATTTTTTTATTAAAAAAAAAAATCTACTAATCAAACGTATTCCAGTACCATTTTCTGTCTGCAGCACCGCACACATTGAGTTTTCAATATTTTGACAGATAATAAATTAAGAAATGTAGAAGTAGTAAGAAATATGCCTTTGATTGGAGAAATAAATTTCTTTAAAAAAATAAATCATTTTGTTACAATTCGAAAACGTTTTTCATCCATTTTAAAAACTGTCACGAGAATCTAAAACAACAGGAACTACTACACACTGTAGAAATCTCTCGAACATTCCTCATTCATTTATAATCAACTGAACTATTCTCGAAGAAACCACTGAAAATGTAGAGAAATCACTAGATCATTCACGATGTACCGCTAACTGACATTGCGTGTACAGTTGCCGGCAAGCTTCATGAAATTCTTTGGCTAAGTGGGGGAACGCGCAGAAGACGAAATTTGGGTCTCGTTGGTAGAAAGGTAGATGCGCAAACGTCCCCCCACTACGCCGCAGAATTTCAAGATGTTTGCCGACTACTGTACAAGCGATGACGGGCAGATTCGCAACTCAGAGCTGTTTGACAAGCGACACAAAGAAGCCAGCGAATTGGGGACCCGCGCGATACCATAAACGGGTAATAGACAAGAGTACCTACCTACGTATTTGTGAAATATTCAGGAGTGACAAGCAGTGCGAATTACAAAATTGGTGTGATTTAAAGAATCTTGTTCTCTTATTCATTTAATTTATAAATCTTCATAATTAATAAAAATACTAATATAACTTAATTTTCACCACCTTTGTATTGAAAATATCAACATTTTTCAGAGCTCAGGATACAAACGTATACTAACAAAATTAATTTCATAAATCTAAGTATAGACAATCAAAATATTAAAAAAGCTATATATGGAAAATTGATTAAAATAAAGTACCTACTTGACATGAAAATAAATTTAATTAAATTAATTATTTGTGAAAAGAACCTGGTTATTTATATTATTTAATTTACTATTAACACATTTTCTTATTTCCAAGATTTCTAATTAATTGAAGAAGTTATAAATCTACAATTACTTTCAAGTGTTTTAATCCCGTGACGATGCATATTTTCAAGTCAATTTCATATTTCTTCAATGTGTAAGTTATTCCAGGATTCTCGTCTACATAATTCGACGAATACAAATAATACTAATATTCGGAACACCCCTAATTTGAGCCAATTTCAGGTTAACAGTTTGCCAAATATTTTCCAGAATTTTGTGAAAGGTCATTATTCATTATTTCTACGAATGAGCGTTATTCCGGCGACTCCACTCTCGGTAATAATGTACAATTCCACCACTGCCTTATACGATACTAGCTAACCCGCGCGGCTTCGCGCGCGTTGATTTTTAGTAACTTTTAGTCATATTTTTAACAATTTGTGTATTAACCTTAACATATAGATATATAGACTTTTTTATCGAACTTTTTCATCACTCGGCCATTTTTTGTCGACTAGTTGTAAAATGGGTCACCACGAAAAGCCCTTGTATTTTAACGGGATAATATATGGACAGTGTGGACATAGGCCATAGCCTATGTCCACACTGAAAGTTTATTCTAATTATTAGTGAAAGAATTTTTTAAATCGGATGAGTAGTTTCGGAGATTACCTCCTACATCCAAACTTACAAACTTTATCTCTTTATATATTAGTGTAGATAAAGTTATATTTTTTCCTAACTACAAACATTTTCACAAATCGCGAGTAATATTCGCCTCTTGTACGTACGTCAAAGTTAAGGTTGGACATTCACTGCAAATGCATACTTCGAAATTTTTTCGAAAATATGGGTTTTTATTATTCATTTATAACAGAATGTATTTATTTACTAGACTATTTATTATTATTTAGGACGATGACTTAAATAAAACCTTCGTTCTTGTGTAAAATCAATAAACTGAAAATTATTTATAATAATTAAGAAAATATTAGCAATATCCTATCAAACAGAATCTCTTCAATTAAATTGAAAAAAGTCTTTTTGTAATAAAGTGCGACTTATTTACCAAGACATTAAACTTTTTATGAGTATTTCATTTTATCTTTTCATAATTTTTATTTTAAATTTTTTTTCATAATTTTTTTCAATTTTTTTTTTAGTAGAGATGCGAACACGGAATTCGTGTCACATCAATATTCTTACTATTTTCAAATTAAGCTAAACGCTTGTGCTATGAAAATAGGACTAACTTGCTTGTCTGTCCATCGCACGGTTTTAAAATACAAAAAGAAGCTTTGCGATGGCTGAGTGTGTTTTAAAAGTTATTGTTTTTGAAATCTCATATTTTTAATTTTAAGTAATTATTTATTAATAAAACTGCTTAGAAATACTAAAGTATACCATGTACAGTTTCGGAAACCAAAGAAGTGGAATTATAGCGATTTTAATGTGATGGTTAAAAAGAAAGAAATTCGCGATTTTTAGGTTAGGTTAATAAGTATATTTTAAAAAAAAAATAGAGATGTGAATACGGAAAACATGTCATATCAATATTCTTACTATTTTCAAACTAAGCTAAACGCTTGTGCTATGAAAATAGGACTAACTTGCTTGTCTGGAGTGAGATTCGAACCTGCGACCTTTGAATCACGAGGCGAGAGTCCTAACCACAAGACCAACAAGCTACAAAACAAGGATGTTTAATATTTTATACCATAATTATAGATTAGTTCATTTCTACGTTTTTTGGTGAGCTGTAGTTCAACATTGATTACATTTATTACCAGAATGTAGTTTACTTCCAACTATTTTATTTCTTCGAATCTTTACTATCGAGACCCTAAGAATATTTTACTATTAGAATAATTGATTGTTATTTAAATTTAAAATATTTACATTTATTTTCAACTCGCTGTCTAGAATATTTGAGCCGTCAGTTACGAGTGATTTTCAGCATTTTTTTGAACGCTTCAAAAGGTCAGGAGGCCCAATTACAGAAGCGAAATACATCACAAAACACCCGGGCTTGAGTAAATCGCATAGATTAAATTGTGACCTCACCGGGAATCGAACCCGAAACCCTCGGTGTGGAAGCCAGTGTCATGCCCACTGCGCTACGAGGGCCGCCATCCACAGATGTCCGTAGATATTACTTGTTTGCATTACCGCACACATTACATGCATTTATTGTCGTCATCGTTAGGAGTGATTGAATAATGTGCAATGTGAAAATACCACTTGCAGCTGTTCGCCGCAAATCCGCGTCATTCTTCCCTTTCGTCACGGCACCCCCTCCACAACCCCTGCAGCCCACATATCTTGCTATCCATACATCATATTTGCCTTTATAGGGATCAAATACAAAAAAAAACAATGTCCATTCCCTCATGTGGAAGCCAAAACTTGGAATGATTCACAAACCTCGGACAAACCAAACGGGTTGGTTGTATCCGGGTTGTTGGTTGAGAGAAAAGAATTCCCATTTCTTTCGTACTTAGTGCGTTGTGTTTAGTGCATGTGGCGTGTGTGTGAAGGGTGGATGAGGGTGTTCAGCAAAGATAATAAACAAGGTAGGGTTTAAGTACTAATCACTGTTTGTAGTTGCGGTTTATTTAATATTATAAAAAAAACTGGGAAAACTTCAGCTGGGTCATGTGGAGAGAATGTCCGAGCATCAAGCACCAAAGTCCCTGCTGAACTCAAGACCAACAGGGCAAAGGAGCTTAGGAAGGCCAAAATTAAGATGGAGTGACAACATCCTCAAACACATCTCTGCCTTGAACCCCAGCCACCAAACCCGAACCGGCCGTCTCATGCATGTTGCTACTGCCGCCTCTCCGTGGAGCGTCAAAAAGATGCTATAAATATACACTTGGCAAAGACGCGAACCGTCATTTTACGGGTTGCAGCCAGTTTATAATAAATAATAAGGCACTTCGTAAAACCGTCAAAACGATTAGAGCTGATGTACTTGCAGTAGTATATTAGGCAGTCTAACCGCAAATAGAGTATCGTCAACTCCAAGGAATTGGTAAAACGCTATTTTTAAAGTTTTGAGAGATCAGATAAAACGTACTATGTTAAAATATTCATGTCACAAGGGTTGTCGGAAAAGAAAAGACAACACACCCTCGATAATATCAAAGTACCTACCTGGAAACCGGCGGGCGGGTGATATCATGGCAATGGAATATTTATTCAGCACGTGGTCTTGTGGGATTTGTGTCGCGTTCTAATTCAGTATATAATAATATAAAACGTATTACCAAGAAAAATATGCTACCTACATTATAATTTCTGACCTACAAGTATTATAATATTAAAGAACACATTGTGAAATTGCAATTATAGAACAAAGTTCCGTGAATTTTTAAAATCCAAATTTATTAATCAATTAGGAATGACGAAAAAATATTTCTCTGCTACCGGGACTCGAACCACAGATCTCCTATCTATCCGAGGCAGGTGCGTTAATCAATTACGCCTCAGCGGCCTCCTACATTTCCGTCAATAAATCTACCTTATATTATGTAAGTCTCTTATTATTAACTAGCTGTGCCTGCGCGGCTTCGCACGCGTAGATTTTTAGTACACACTTTAGGACACAGTCGGTGAGCCTATTTTGAAACAATCTGAAGCATTTTCGGCCTTCCCATAACAAAACAATGTGCCAGAAAGCACATTTTCGTCACCCACTCCCACCCATGCACTGCCACCCCCCCAAACTCGCATATTTTCGAAGTGACACCAAGGGCTGTCCACCACCATAACCACCATATAT
The DNA here is from genome assembly GCA_016648135.1 of Agrypnia vestita. Classification (NCBI taxonomy): domain Eukaryota; kingdom Metazoa; phylum Arthropoda; class Insecta; order Trichoptera; family Phryganeidae; genus Agrypnia; species Agrypnia vestita. The sequence continues at coordinate 94,151 of JADDOH010003707.1, read as the reverse complement.
AAATATATATATATACAGGATTATTTGGAAAACATTAATAACCTCGCAGGACTATATTCCTGCCTTGATTAAGAGTCGAAAATGTTCAAGCTATTATGACCTAATATAAATAGTTACGGAGATATGCGACATCAAAGTTTGCATTTTTTTTCAATATTTCTGACCTATTTTTTGTAAAACGTTCGACTATCATTACAGTAACTTATATCGAATATGAGTAGCTGCGTATCAAAACCTACCCAACGACCATTTAGGTTTTTTTTTAGATTTGAATTTCAATATATTCTCTAAGCTCAATCCTTCTTTTATAATATTAGTTTACTATCATAACATGTGCCAATCTGAAGTTATTGCTATTAAAAAATCAACTTAAGTTTCAAAACCTACCTAAAACCAAATTCACTGCCTTTCATAATCGACTTGCCAAAAAAATAGTTCATAGCGTGAGGTAGGTTTTGATACGCAACGCCTCGTATGAAAAATTCATAACCTTTAATTCAAGTCAAATAAAAAAATAAAAACCTTCGAATTCCAATTGGAGAACATTCCAATTAGAATTTTTTCAGGGTTTTTTTCATTTTATTTAACTTGTATTGAAACGAATGAGTTTTTCGTAATCGATATGAGTTACTGTAATGATAGTCCAACGTTTTACAAAAAATAAGTCGGAAATATTGAAAAAAATGCAAACTTTGATGTCGCATATCTCTTTAACTATTGATATTAGGTCATAATAGCTTGAACATTTTCGACTCATAATCAAGGCAGGAGTATATTCCTGCGAGGTTATTAATGTTTTCCAAATAACCCTCTATATATATTGATATATTGATTGACTAATACATATTATCCTTTTTTAGCTATCCATTTTTGGTAATGCGGTAGTCACAAATTACTTTGTGTATGAAAAAATATTTGGCTGTAATAAATAAATAATAAATAATAAGATAAAATAGTGCTTAAATCATATAATCCAATAACAAGGAATTTCGTATATTTATTGTCCCCCATAGTCCAGTGGGCATGACACTGGCTTCTCACATCGGGGGTTCTGGGTTCGATTCCCGGTGATATACATCTGTGTGATTAACTCAAGCCTGGGATGTTTTTGTGACGTGTTTCGCTACAGTTATAGTTGTAGAAATATTACGAAATATTAGGTCCTTACATATGAAATTGGCGTTTTGCCGTACTGGCAAATTTGATTTCAAATATCTTCTCTTTGGTTAGGAATTCCAAATCCAAATTTATACAGCTATTTACTCATGTATTTGTGTTTTGAAAATTATAGTTCATTTGTTTTTTCCTCAATTTTTTTTTTCTTCGCGTCACTCAGTTTACAAAATGAAAAACTTGAAATATCGCGTTATTTACGAGTACGAGTTCCACCGTGGCACCAGTGCTACAGAAACGGCTCGAAGGATTAATGATGTGTATGGCGACGGTGCCGCAAAAGAAAACACAGTGCGTTTTTGGTTCCAACGTTTTCGTTCTGGAAATTTCGACCTGCAGAACAAGCCCCGTGGACGGCCGGAGACCAAAGTTGATAATGAAGAATTGAAGGCTATTGTGGAAGCGGATCCATCGCAAACCACATCCGAGTTAGCTGCAGGCTGCGGTGTTAGTGATAAAACTGTTTTAATCCACTTGAAGCAAATTGGTAAGGTGAAAAGCTTGAAAGGTGGGTACCTCAAGAATTGAGTGAAGCAAATCAATAAACGCGCGTTGACTGCTGCATTGCATTACTCAACCGGCACAATAATGAAGGGATTTTAAATCGAATCATTACCTGTGATGAAAAGTGGATCCTGTACGATAATCGGAAGCGCTCATCGCAATGGCTGAACCCCGCCGAACCAGCCAAACCATGCCCCAAGTGAAAATTGACTCCAAAAAAGTTACTTGTGAGCGTTTGGTGGACTGGTGCTGGTGTCGTTCACTACAACTTTCTTAAATCTGGCCAGACGATTACGGCAGATGTCTATTGTCAGCAACTGCAAACCATGATGGAAAAGCTAGCTGCTAAACAACCGAGGCTGGTTAATCGCTCTAGGCCACTGCTGCTTCATGATAACGCTAGACCACACACTGCACAACAGACGGCTACCAAATTAGAGGAGCTTCAATTGGAATGTCTAAGACGCACCGTACTCTCCGGACCTTGCCCCAACAGATTACCATTTTTTTCGAAATTTGGATAACTTCTTGCAAAGGAAAAAATTCAACTCCGATGGGGCAGTCCAAACCGCCTTCAATGATTTTATTGATTCCCGTCCGAATGGTTTTTTTAGTAAAGGGATCGATGAACTACCTATGAGATGGCAAAAGTGCATAGATAGCAATGGTACATACATTGATTAAATAAATATATTATAATAAAAAAAAATCGGCTTTATGTTCCTCCCATACTAAACGCCAATTTCATATGTAAGGACCTAATATATGTAGTATTCCAAATTTTTTTCCAAATAATTGGTTAAGTGAAAGTCATGCTGCGATGTTCCCACTGCACGCCCCTGCTATAGCACTGTTCTTACGCCCTTAACTGGCGGCTGAAACGGCTGGCGCATCAAAAATGTATATAAATGCATTATTTAAATGAATGAAGCACTAAGTGCCAGAAATATATTTGGAGCTTTATTCTCTTCCAGTATTTCAATGTATATAAAGTAGTCATTTTTGACGGGTTATAACAAGTGATAATATAATTGATAATCTTCGCAATAAAATTTATCTTCTCGAAGTAATATAATTCGTAATCTTCGAGAAGCAATATGAATTTGTAAGCTTCGTTAATTTTCATCATTGGTCACGTATAATATACCAAGACAAACGAGACATCCTGTGGGTCCCTACAAACAACGAGACAGTGTTGTTTGTAGGGACCCACAGGAATAACTATGCATTTAATTCACCGTTAACATGCATGCATCGCCTTGGAAACATATTTTCGAAATTCGTAGACATTTTTCGATGCAGGAGCTTACCCGAATTAAAGAATTACTTAGACTTAGAATATACCAATAGACTTAATAACAGTTTAATGGACTAAATTTTTATTTCTGTTTTGTTCCCCATGAATTATATATATATTTATTTATTATGTCCTAATTGTTGTTCATTTCCCTTTTAAATATGTTTTGATTTTATCTTTTACATTTATTTTTTGGTTTATATTATCTTCTTATATTATTTATCTGGTATATTGGTTTAATTATCTTTATTTTAATATATCACTAATTTGTTAAAGGTTCCTAATTATTTCTGTTTTCTTGTGTACCAATCATCGTTTAAATTTCAAAATAACAGGGTTATTTGGAAAACATTAATATCCTCGCAGGAATATATTCCTGCTTTGATTATGAGTCGAAAATGTTCAAGCTATCATGACCTCATATCAATAATTATGGAGATATGCGACGTCAAAGTTTGCATTTTTTTTTCAATATTTCTGACTTAATTTTTGTAAAACGTAGGACAATCATTACAGTAACTTTTATCGATTACTAAAAATTCATTTGTTTCAATACAAGTAAAATAAAATGATAATAACCTGAAAAATTTCCATTTGGAATGTTTTCCAATTGGAATTCGAAGGTTTTTATTATTTTATTTGATTTGTATTACAGGGAATAAATTTTTCATATTCGATATAAGTTACTATAATGATAGTCCAACGTTTTACAAAAAATAAGTCAGAAATATTGAAAAAGGATGCAAACTTTGATGTCGCACATCTCCATAGCTATTGAAGTTAGGTCATAATAGCTTGGCAGAAATATAGTCCTGCGAAGTTATTAATGTTTTCCAAATAATTCTGTAATATTTCCTTATTATTGTTTATTTATCTTAAATATGTTTTATTTCTATTATTATTTTTTAATTATTGACTGTAAAACGTGTTTAATATCAGGTATATAAAAATCCTTTTAATTTTCTTATTCTGTAAAAGCCCACTAGGGCGTTGATTAATAAATAAATAATCTTGTTGGGTCGCTAGTACTCTTCAGCCACGAAAGTTGGATTACGTTATCTGTTGAAATATGTAAATGTGCAAAGTCATGCACCGACGGTTTTTCCGAACGGGGAGGGGAAATGTCGTGTTGTCATTCCCCTCCACCGCTTTGCCGCGTTCGCAGAAGTTTCCGCGGCGGGTGAGCTTAATTGAATGGCTCAGAAAGCGAAACCGCCTTCCTCGAAGACGTGGGACTTTCCGCCGCAGTCGTCAGGGGAGGCGGGCGGCATTGCCATAAACATTCACCGGAAAAAAAAACAGCGAAAAAGTTTCTCAAAAAATAACTTAAAATCACGACACCGATCGGACGTAGCTCTGCTAAAAGCGTCCCGCCCAAAAAATATGGAATTGAGAAAATGGCTTCTAAAAATGTTAACCTAAAAAACCTAACACGTCGACATTTAATTCATAACTGCATGTTTCTTCCAAAATATCGATAGAATGATTTAGCAATGTAATATATATTTAAAACTAGCTGTCCTTACCCGGCGTTGCACGGGTTAAGGATTAAGTTTAAAATAAATTTGTGAGGGTAAACAAAGGCATCGAAATTATATAAGCGGAGGGAACGGTTAAAAGAATAGAGGGGGGGGGGGGAATGTCGCTTACGTTACCCGCAGAGTCCTAACGAATAAGATTCCAAATTTTGAAGTCCGATCGGCCGAATGGTACAGATTTACCTAGAAAATATATAGGGGAGGGGAAGGGTTAAAAGGATAGGGAAGAAATGTCGCATATATTACTCGCCGAGTCCTTAAGAATAAGTTTACAAATTTTGTGTCCGATCGGTCAAACGGTACAGATTTGCATCGAAAATATGTCAGGGGGAGAGGAAATGGTATGAGAATAGGGAGGAAATGTTGCCTTTGTTACCCGCCGGGTCCTAAAGCATAAGTATGCAAAATTTGAATCGAATCGGACAAATGTGTGGATTTGTATAAAGAACAGACAGACAGACAGACATTGAGTTTTATAGGTATAGATGTCTTAAAAATTGAAACGGTTTCATATTTGTACATTTGTTTATGGATAAATAAAAGTTATGTATTTTATTTATTATTTCGTGCGAGTAAGAACTCGACAACGCATAATTAATTAATAAGAAGTATTGAAAAGAATTTTAATAATTTGGAACATGGTAAAACTGTAATTTGTTGTTTGTTTGAGCAAAAATAAATGTCAGGGGTGTTAAAGGAGAATTTTCAAAGAAATAGCTCTCTTTCGAAGCATTTTTTCATTGTGGCTACATGTAATTTTATATTTTCGTGTATTCTTTTGATAAGGCTATTTATTCGAATAATTCTCGTTTTTTCACCTGAATTATAGTCATTTCGTGATGTCATTCCTCGTCTCGAACGATTTAAGAATCGGTCGTTTTGTATTCCAGCTGGACAAACCGGGAAGAGTTTGTTAGATTTAACATTTTCTTCTTTCCCGGGGTTGGAAAGAATAACTGCATATTTTTTGCATAGGAATTATTGTAGGGATGTTTTTTTAATGTAGTTATGAGAGAAAAACTTTTATTTCCTTGTATATGACGCGTTTTACAGGTTAGATTCATTCTACAAAGTGTCTAAATGTACAAAAAACCTGGGGCGTGCAGTGAAAATAAGAAGCATTACTTTTATTTAAACATTTATTCAATTTGGAAAAAAGTCTGAATTAAATATTTATATATAGCAGAATATTAAAATCTGAATAATATGTTAATTATTGTGATATGAATATTACGACATATAATATCTCTTACTTCGGTTTCGTTTCAAAATACCTATATGCTTAGGAAAAATTCACGCTTCTTGTTCTTACTGCGCGCCCCTTCGGAGAAACTTATTTTGTTCTGTGTGGGCTCTATGGGTTATGAATTTGATAAAGCATAAAGTAAAAATTATATTCTGAGGCGTAGAAAACGTTCAACCCCCTTAGATGTTTTCTACAAAATTATTATCGTATAGTAACAGTAGAATTAAAAAGTGGCAAAATGCGTCCATTCCACACGGATGTTTTTACTTGTTTCGTATGTGAGTTGTATTTTTACTACCGCCACCTGCAGTCGAGAGCTTTTAAAATATATCGACAAGTTAAGTGTATAAGCGGCAAGTTAAGTGTAAGTTAAACATATATACAACTTTCAAAAATTTTATCAATATCGTAGTCTATCATGGGTGGAATTGTGTAAAGTGACAAACTTTAGCCAGCCGTATAGTACCAGTAGAATTAAAAAGTGGCAAAATGCGTCCATCATGGGTGTGAATACATTGTATAAAGTGACAAACTTTAGCCAGCCGTATAGTAACAGTAGAATTAAAAAGTGGCAAAATGCGTCCATCATGGGTGTGAATACATTGTGTAAAGTGACAAACTTTAGCCAGCCGTATAGTAACAGTGGAATTAAAAAGTGGCAAAATGCGTCCATCATGGGTGTAATACATTGTATAAAGTGACAAACTTTAGCCAGTCGTATAGTAACAGTAGAATTAAAAAGTGGCAAAATGCGTCCATCATGGGTGTGAATACATTGTGTAAAGTGACAAACTTTAGCCAGCCGTATAGTAACAGTGGAATTAAAAAGTGGCAAAATGCGTCCATCATGGGTGTAATACATTGTATAAAGTGACAAACTTTAGCCAGCCGTATAGTAACAGTAGAATTAAAAAGTGGCAAAATGCGTCCATCATGGGTGTGAATACATTGTGTAAAGTGACAAACTTTAGCCAGCCGTATAGTAACAGTAGAATTAAAAAGTGGCAAAATGCGTCCATCATGGGTGTGAATACATTGTGTAAAGTGACAAACTTTAGCCAGCCGTATAGTAACAGTGGAATTAAAAAGTGGCAAAATGCGTCCATCATGGGTGTAATACATTGTATAAAGTGACAAACTTTAGCCAGCCGTATAGTAACAGTAGAATTAAAAAGTGGCAAAATGCGTCCATCATGGGTGTGAATACATTGTGTAAAGTGACAAACTTTAGCCAGTCGTATAGTAACAGTAGAATTAAAAAGTGGCAAAATGCGTCCATCATGGGTGTGAATACATTGTGTAAAAGTGACAACTTTAGACCAGTTTGTATTTAGTATAACAGTAGGAATTAAAACAAAAAAAAAAAAAAAAAAAAAGTTTTGGCAAAAGGCGTCCATCAGGGCGGTGAATACCATGGTGTAAAGTGACACCAAACACTTTAGCCAGGGCCGTATAGTAACAGTGAATTAAAAAGTGCCAAATGCGTCAATCATGGGGTGGAATACATTGTATAAAGTGACAAGAAACTTTAGCCAGCAGTTTATAGTAACAGTAGAATTAAAAAGTGGCAAAAAATGCGTCCAGCAGGGTTGTGAATACCTTGTGTACAGTGACAAAAACTTTAGCCAGCCGTATAGTAACAGTAGAATAAAAAGTGCAAAATGCGGCCATCATGGTTGTGTGAATACATTGTGTTAAAGTGACAAAACTTTAGCCAGCCGTATAGTAAAAGTTAGAATTTTAAAAAGTGGCAAACAAGGCGTCCATCATGGGTGTGAATACAGGGTGAAAGTGACAAACTTTAGACAGCCGTTATAGTAACAGTGGAATTAAAAAGTGGCAAAAGGCGTCCATCATGGGCTGTGTATACATTGTATAAAAGTGACAACTTTAGCCAGTCGTATAGTAACAGTAGAATTAAAACGTGCAAACTGCGGTCCATCATGGGGTGTGAAAGACATTGTGTAAGTGACACAATGTAGCCAGCGTATAGAACAGTGAATTAAAAAAGTGGCAAAATTTGCGTCCCTCATGGGTGTGAATATACAATGTGTTAAAGTGACAAACTTAGCAGCGTTATTATAGTTAGAAGTAGAATTAAAAAAAAGGGAAAAATGCGTCCATCATGGGTGTGAGTGTGAATACATTGTATAAAGTGACAACTTTAGCCGCCGTATAGTAACAGTAGAATTAAAAAGTGGCAAAATGCGTCCATTCATGGTGTGAATACATTGTATAAAGTGACAAACTTTAGCCAGCCGTATAGTAACAGTAGAATTAAAAAGTGGCAAAATGCGTCCATCATGGGTGTGAATACATTGTGTACAGTGACAAACTTTAGCCAGCCGTATAGTAACAGTAGAATTAAAAAGTGGCAAAATGCGTCCATCATGGGTGTGAATACATTGTGTAAAGTGACAAACTTTAGCCAGCCGTATAGTAACAGTAGAATTAAAAAGTGGCAAAATGCGTCCATCATGGGTGTGAATACATTGTGTAAAGTGACAAACTTTAGCCAGCCGTATAGTAACAGTAGAATTAAAAAGTGGCAAAATGCGTCCATCATGGGTGTGAATACATTGTGTAAAGTGACAAACTTTAGCCAGCCGTACGATAGGTCGTAAGCTTCCCACTTTCCCATATATAAAAAATAGCTTCATCTCTATGAGACATCTATAATATATATCTTGATTAATAATGTTCCCCTGGGTATAAAATCCAGTATTGTGTTCTTGAAAAATTTGGACATGCTCAAAATATTCTGAAGTTCAAAATACACCTCTTGGGCGCGTATTTGCATTTATAATTATTATTAAACTCGCGGAGCGCTGTCTCGCTTGTGTCAAAATAAATACGCTATTGACAGGGACTCCCGAAGTGTTGGGATTTGTGATTCGGGATGTTCACAATTTCGCAATTCTGCGTCTTCGTAACTTTACTAGTTTTGTATTTTGCTGATGTAATATTATTTAATTGATAGAGAAAATATTTTTACATTTTTTTAAGAATTTCGAAATATTTAAACACAATCTTTTATTCCCATTAAATAATCGTTAGTCTTCCGTATTTATTTTGATGAAATCGCATTTTATTTGCGAGGTTTCTATTTTTCACGACTTCAATCAATTAGAAATCAATTGAACGTCAAAGAAAAAATATTAATTCCTTTGGCGTGAACTCGGTCAACGCCCTCGAGGTAAAAATTTGTTAAGCACACCGTACACGAGTGAGAACCAAAATAAACTTTGACCTTTTTTCTAATTATTGTGTAGAGTTTTATAATGTTGATAAAGGTGTTCAACGTAACTTACATTTTGTTAAAATGCCTGACCACAAAGTAAATGCTTTAAAAATTAAAAATATTATAATAATAAATATGTTCACAAAGCTAGACCAAGGTCCGTGGAAAACAGCGGGTAAACAATAAAGAACGAGCGAGCCTTACAGTAGTCGCATATGGTGTGTAACATTTGACATCTCACAGTTAAAAATATCAATTGAGCATTCGTTTAAATGCAAGCAAAGCATTTAAACAAAATTTAAAAATACTAATACCTATATATTTATTAATTAGTAAATACAAGTAAAGAAAATGTATGTGCATTTATTTATTATTGAATGTTGCCGCACTAGGTAGATACTGTATCTACATAAGCATTTTGTTTAGAAATATGTTTTAAAATACAAAGAGAGATATTCTCCACTTTTGTTTATGTAATAAGATTTTTATTGTACCTCAATAACGAACGTACTTGTTAAGTAAATTTTCTATGGGATATGTCAAATAATCTATTAAATGTCATAATGTTAAAATTGACGAAGTGTGCAATGTTACATTATAACTAAATACACTTTGTTGTTGTTAAGATAGTATAAGATCGTAATGGAAGGGAATAACGAGGCCTATATCCAGCAGTGAAGAGATGAAGAGTGAAGAAAAAGAAGAATATAACGTAAACCAATAAAAAACTAACCCATTAAAACCAAGTTTTTATTATACTCCCTTTCTCATCGAATCAGGTTTCATGCCTACTGCACTCGTCGGGGTCATTACTCATTTGTATTGGCTCCAATTTGAAAAAAACATTAAAATTTCGAAAAATCCAAAATTATACTATAATTATTTAAAAAAATTGAAGGAAAATTTGTTAGATCATTTTTATCGTCGCCACGAGTCTGCCTGCAAGGTTTCAGTTCGATTGGATCACGGAAAAAGGATTAAAAATCAATCCAAAGTTTTTCCGGCAGACAACAAACCACAGACGCTACGAGTTAAAAGAAAGGGAGTAAAAATAGAGCCGAATAAAGTTTTAAAATAAAAAGTAACCCATAAAAACCAAGTTTTTATTATACTCCCTTTCTTTGTAAAATATAACAATTGAAGACGAATTAAAATATATAACATAACACAAAACTTACAGTAATTTAATATATTTCTAAAATGTCAGATGTTTTGAACTTTGATAAGACACTTCATGCTTTGAAGATTAAATTCTAAAAACATTTGTCAGTCAATTTAGATTTTCGAAATTCGTAGTGAAGTAACTATTATGTATACCGACGGAGTAATTTAAATTTAGAAAATATTCCGCGACGTTATCGGGCCGCCGTTGCTAGTAATCAAACTTTGGTAATGATTCCAATTTGAAAAAACCATTAAAATTTCTAAAAATCCGAAATTATACTATAATTATTCATTTTTTAATGAAAATTTGAAAGATCTTCTTGATCGTCGCCACGAGTCTGCTTGCAAAGTTTCAGCTCGATTGGATCACGGGAAAAGGGTTAAAAATCGAGTTTTTTCGTCAGATAAGCAAACAAGACGACAAGTAGACAAGCAGGCGCTACGAGTTAAAAGAAAGGGAGTAAAAATGCGTAAATTTGAGTAAGTAAATATAGTGTTCTGAAATATTAACAACTAATAAATAGAATCAACATTTTTAATAATAGAAGAAGAAAATGGTGTAAATAATATAATTAGTCAATGTTCATAATTGATATACAATAAGATTTAAAAAGTTCAATGAATATTTAATATAATATGTACTTTAAAAATACTAGAAAGTAAAAAAATAAATTATTACGAGAATTAGAATTTTATACTCCGACAATCTCTTTAATGTTTTATCTTAAACTCATACAGGCCTTTAACAATTGAAAATTTTAGAAAACATTACCTTTTTATAAGTTTTCCCATTTATTCATTAAAAAAATATTTCAAAATTTTATTATATTTTTTGTCTCCGTGTCAAATTTGGCCACCCACACTCACTTACGTATAAATATTTTTTTCCGAGCCAGGTCAACGTTTCAGAACAACAAAAAAAAACGAAAACTTTCCGACCGCGAGGAGCGCAGGAGCCCAGCCCTCCCCCAACGATGACACGTTGATCGGGCGAACAGCATATTACGGACAATATCGATTTCTCAAAAGTAAACTAGTTGATTGAATTGAGTTTTCAGGAAATCTACCGATACACAAAAGATCATTAATTTACCCTAGGTTTAATACGATTAAGAACCGAAAACTTTTTATCCATTCTTGTTAATCTATACTCGTAAATCATGATAATTCGGAATAATATCATTTATGTACATCATGGGCGTACACGTATTTGAAAAAAAAGGAAAAAAAATATTTACCTGGCAAAATATTATGAAATATTGAAATCTGAATAATATGTTAATTATTATGATATGAATATTAAGAGATTTTTTTTTGTATTTTGAAATTTTTTTAATAGGTACAATACATTTAATAATAAGAAAGTAATAAGTAAATCAGATATATCACTTATTTTGGTTTCTTTTCAAAATATATCCTTAGGAAAAAGTCATGCTTCTTGTTCTCACTGCACGCCCCTGATGTATGTACATTAAAAAGAATATTGCCTAATCATCATCATCACTCTTGGCACTACAACCCTCGGTGGGTCTTGACCTCCTCAATAATCTTCCTCCACTCATCTCGGTCTAGTGCCAGCTCTCTCCAGTTCCAAGTGTCCTAAGGTTTTCACGGCCATTCAGAATCTTCTGTGTATAGTTTTCTGGGATATTCTGCCGTGTATATGTGACCTCTCTGGCCAACGTTTCGGATCCCATTGCAGGGTCCATCCCTGTCCATCCATCCAGGGTCCATCCCTGTCCATCCATCCTGGTCCATCCAGGGTCCAGCCCCGATGATGGACCCTGCAATGGGATCCGAAACGTTGGCCAGAGAGGTCACGTATACACGGCAGAATATCCCAGAAAACTATACACAGAAGACTCTCCAGTTCCGAAGCTAAATATTGCTTAATATCCCACATTTAAAAAATATAGACATATCATTATGAGCTACGAAATCTCTATATACTATGCCATGGTAAGAACAATAGTCTAACACAGTCCCTACAAAGAAATCTCTATATGCTACTGATACTGAAAGATACTGATTTAGAATATATATGTAACTTTCAAAAATATGTGTAAATGTTCTTACGGTGAAATTGCTGATCGTTGCATTGTTTAAAGTGGTCATTTAAGCCAGCAACAATTCATAAGCCCTTCGACACATTATAAAGACTCCCATATGTGAGACTTCTGTAATTTATCTTAATTTGTAAAAAAAATCGCCAAGTATACGCTGTTGCTTGCAAATCATTGTGTTCATTATATTATTGAATAATATTGATCTGACATATACAGCTGATTAATATTGAAAATTATTTTGTCATATTATTAACGCTATAACTTATCTTAATTGATAATTAACCATCTTCATTGTATATGTGGTTGAGTGTCTGAAATGTCCAGAACCTACACTTGGCAGAAATAAAAAGCTACCAGAAGGTTGCCGAAGGTGGTACGGATACGTGATGAGAAGAGACGACGAACGCGTGGTCCATAAAGCGCTGGCTCCCCCGGAAATAAAAAGAGAAAGAGAACGCCCTCCGCTGACATGATGGACCAGCATGGTGAAAAAACCCATCTACCCAATCTAACAACCCAACTATGACAAGGAGAGCCGACCCCATCTAAAACGGGAAAGGGAATAGATAAAGAAGGTCGTCATTTTATCGATTGTTGCGCGGTATAAATGTCGTCAAAATCTTAAGTTATCTTCTTAATCTTAAGAGTTAAGTTTAGATCGGATGAGCGAATTTAGTAAAAATTTAAAAGGAAATAAATAGTTCGTTCATAATAATTTACTATAAACTTGTATGTTTATAATCTCCTCTGAGTATGATAAAATTGGAAGTAAAACTGTTTAAACTATACAATTGACTACTTACTTAATACTAGCCATCCGCCCGTGAAAAATCACGGGACATAATAATTGCAGGACTTTGAAGATCAATAGAAAACCAATTTTTTTTTAAATTAGCTATTCGCTTAAACCTAAAACTGAGTATAATAAAGTAAAATAATAATATAAAAATGTCAAGACCGTGTAATTTTGACCCTTGCTGCTTGATCAGAGCGGTGATAGCATTTCACACTCAAATTATTTAAATTTAGATATTCCAGCAAGTTACGAATTTACGGACCGACAGACAAACAGGCAGAAAACGAAATTATTATATTTAGATTATATGATTTATTTGTATAGTATACCCATATTTACCATTATTTTTTAGCAAGTAAATAAAACCGGTAGATCTAATACAATGAAGACTTGCAAAAATATTTTGGGTATAAAAAAGTTAAGAGTAGTGCACAGATTTATAAATACGTATTAATTCTAGATGAAATGCTAATACACACATATGTACCATATATATTAATTTTAATTGTAATTATACAAAACTTGATAGCTTGTCATATTTTATATCTACATATACGTAAATATATGTACCTATTTTATATATATATATATATATATATCTTTATATGTTAAATCTACCGCCAAAGCACGTGTGAAAACTCTTTTGGGGGGGGGGGGGGTAATATATTACTTAAATAATAATGTAAAATAAGATTAATTTGTAATTACCAACTTTAAAATTGAAATAATTAGATAATAGCAATCGTACAATAGTGAAAAATTGTAATTAGTAGATATATTATGACGGAAACATTTTGTTTAACTCAGTTAAAACATTGTTAGTCATTATTTCGATGAGTATTGTGCATACCTAGTTTATTATTCGGTGTCTGGGATTTGCTCGGGAAAATAATAGTATTATTATTCGGCCGTGCGAAAGATTAGATCGGCTAATGCGGAAGCCCGTCATATCATAACAAAGTTGCCGTAAACATCCTCGATTATTCATATTATTCGCAGAAGCGACGCTCCCGGCGCGCGGCGCGTCCGCTCCGGCCGGCGCCCACCGCCAGAATGGGGCCGTCGGCGCCGCGACGCCCGCATTCCGGCGCCGCAACACCGCAACACCGCGCCGGCGAGCGTCTCGCGATAGGCCCAAATCGGCCGCGGCACATGGCGGCGTGCTAAGGTAATTCGGACAGACACAAAGCAGGTTTTCCGTCGATGGGTTCGAGGAATTTGCGCGGAAGAGTAGCAAAATTTTCGTAATTTTTATTATGATTCAGTTAATGTATATTATAGATGTCTCACAGAGACGAAACTGTATTTTTATGGGAAAGTAGGTATAGAAGTCATTTTTTGGTGTACATAGGACTTACGACCTATCGTATGGTTGGCTTAAGTGATCACTTTACACATATGTAACGTTCGCCATTTCCACCCATGATAGAGTATACCATGTCTACTAATTTTTACTAAGTTGTATATATTTGAATTGCACGTCACACTTCACATGTGTGTTGTAACCACCTTTCATACGCGGCCTGTGACAGCCATTTTCATTCCCCCTAAATCCCCACAGATATCGCTAATTATTTTAATTTCGTTAATGTCGCTATTGAGAAATCTACAATTGATTTACGGAATATTGAAAGCAATATACTTTTTCTGTGTAATGAAATTCATCCGAATTACCGGCATTACACTAGGATACGCCAGGAAATATTATTTTCAAAATTTATTTAATTCCTTTTTCTACCAGTATTTCTATTTTATTTACCAGTATATTTATTTTACGAGTATTATGATTTGTTAGCTTTTTAGAACTATGATTTACTAACACTGTAAACATTTTATCCCCTGCTGTTCATAGAAACGAGAATATACAGGTAAGTTAATCGGTAATACAATTCAGTAAATACAATTAAATACTTGGTTTGAACAAGTATTTTTTGCATAACACCCTACCATGCAGCCGCGTGCAGCGAGAACATTGAAGCGTGACTTTTTTGTAAACGTATATTTTGGAAAAAAAAAGAAATCAAATATTTGTGCTACAGATTTTTATGATATATCAAAATATGAATACCATGACAATAATTGTGATAGAAATATTACGAAATTGTTGTATTCCGATTTTTTTCCAATTAATTGGTTACGTAAAAGTCATGCTACGATGTTGCCACTCCACGCCCCAGCTATCACGGGTGAGAATGGTTAACGTTACATTGTGTAAAGCAATTACTTAAGCCAGCCGTAAGATAGGACGTAAACCCTATGAATACTCAAAGACTTCCATAGCTACTTTACCATAAAAAATATAATTTCGTCTGTTTGAAACATCTATAATATACCTTAATTAAAAATCAATTAATTCTAAAGCCATTGCGTTAACTAATATCAATTAATATAGGGTAACTAATATTAACTAATATAGGGTAACAATAAGCATTATATGAAAGAAATTCTTAAATATTATACAATTGATTTCAATTTTCATTAATATTCTTCGCTCATTTTTATGAGTCAATTATAATAATTAGTTCCTAAACGCCTAGTACCTATATTATATTAAAATGAGCTATGTATTTGTACTTAATTGCATGCTTGATAAATTAAAGCAATCCGGGCTAACCACAATTTAGAACCCTAACATTAAATACAAAATAAAACAATGGATTCTAAACAAGAGGAGAGATAAAATAGGCACACTTACTCAAACACACTAACACACACTATAACCTCACATATATGATATATATTTTATTATGTTAATTTAATTACTTTATTATGTTACTAAAATATACAATACTTCATTAAATGCAAATAATTATTTTACTATATATCTACGTACTATTTTTTGTATCTACATACCATTGTAAACTATGCATGTCTCAACAGAGATAGTTCTAGTGAGACACGCATAGTCCTACCAAAATTTTATATTTAAATTAAATAGAAAATAAACAAATAAAAATAAAATAAATAAAATATTAAGCACATACTCTCTTACTAAGTTTATTTGCCAGTTCTTGTATCTTCTCGAAGTGTGGAAATTCTGTGGATGCCACAATTTTTGACTAGCATTTTAATTTTTCGCGTTAATATTGAACACTTTGACGAAAATAAAACTTGTCGAGCGGTCGAGACAATCGCCTAATGATCCAGCGATCGGAGATTCGAAGCGACCGGCAAGTTACTCCTATTTTCATAGCGTAACTTACTTCGTTTGAAAACGGTACGAAATTGACGTTACAAATATTCCTTTCACGCATCTCTACTGTTTATAAAAAAATAAAGATAAAGTTTGTGACATAGTAACTAATATGTGACACATATGGGTTTAGAAGTGGGATCAGAATCAGCGGCAGATGTACAAACATGGGAAAATAACTTCTGTGACCTATGACCCTTATTCGGGTCAGTAAACCATTTTTTTGGCAAGAGGTTTTATGTAGGTGTAGGAAAAACTTTTTCTTTAAAAAACTTTTTTGTCAAAGAAGTTTTGAAAATTCTGCTTTCCAGAATCATGTTAAAGAACATAACGGAAAATAAAAAAATGTGATTATGAAGTTTTCTAATATTTTTTATATTTAAATAGAAATTTGGGTTTCCCTTTGAAGAACAAAATTATATAAAATAATTTAGATGCCCTACATTTTTTAAGATTGTACCAGAACGTAGCCTCTCTTTTAATTACAAACTGTCTATTACAGATGGCGCAGAATCGTTGTTGTTGTCTTAAGATCTATTTACTTCTTTTACGTTTTCCCGCAAAAATAGTTCGTACTTGTATTTTTCCTTTTATGTTTATCTCTCCGTTCACGGAGGAGATTTTAAGAGATTTTCGACTCAAGACAGTTTCTGGAATACGGATTAACCTATCCGAGACTGTTATATGGATCGTATTAAGGCGATCGTCTAGCAGAATGAGCAAATTTCATCATTTTTTCTCATATCTTCTCTTGCGTTTTTTATCACATTTTTGTAGGGAAATATCTCATTTTAAAATTTATTCATCAGGTTACATATATTTTAAATACGAATATTTTATTAAAATGACACAAACTAAATTATATAATTGATTAATAAATTACCAAACCTTCGATGTTTTAAAAATGAAGAAAATTGCTCCACTTTGTGGGCCTTTTATGTCTGAACGGCCTGTTGAGATGTCTTTTTCATTCAATAATATTGCAAAGTAAACGTTTATCTTATATTTTTTACAATTATTGCAAAATCTGTTAGTATGTTTACATGCAATTTATGTTTTAAAAAACACTGTTTATTAAATTATTTTTATTTTTTGTGTGTTTTTTCAATCCTTTATAGATAGTTTATAACTTTTTTTCTTTAACAAATTAAAGGAATAGACCTAATACCCTAACCTTATAACCTAACCTAACCTAACCTTACCTAACCTAACCATAACACCAACACTCACAATAACACATCAGCCCTGATGATTGACCCTGCGACGGGATCCGAAACGTCGTCCAGAAAGGTCGTAATAACACGACGTAATACCCCAAAAGGTATAAACCAGAAAATTCTGAGTGGTCGTGAGAACCTAAGAACATACGAATCAATAGTGTCGGAATAGGGAATAATAATACGTAACATTCTTACTATTTTCAAACTAAACTTGCTAGTCTTACCGACCAGTGTACCACTTGGCGAGAATCATAACCACTAGACCAACAAGACAAGCTACTCAAAGGGGTCGATCCCTGAGTTTAACTCTAGTTAAAAGTTTCAACACGCACACGTGGTATTGGCATCATAACTAAATCTATGAGATTTTTCTCATTCCGTGGGTACGATCCATTCATTACAACATGCTTTTATACAGGGTTATTTGTAAAACATTAATAACCTCGCAGGACTATACTCCTGCCTTGATTATGAGTCGAAAAGGTTCCAGCTATTATGACCTAATATCAATAGTTAAGGAGATATGCGACATCAAAGTTAGAATTTTTTTTTCAATATGTCTGGCTTATTTTTTGTAAAAAGTTGAACTATCATTACAGTAACTTATATCGAGTATGAAAAATTCATTCCCTTTAATACAAGTCAAATAAAAAAATAAAAACCTTCCAATTCCAATTGGAATTTTTCATAGTTTTATTCATTTTATTTAACTTTTATTGAAACGAATGACTTTTTCGTAATTTATATTAGTTACTACAACGATAGTTTAACGTTTTACAAAAAATAAGTCAGAAATATTGTAAAAAAATGCAAACTTTGATGTCGCATATCTCCTCAACTATTGATGGTCACAATAGCTTGAACATTTTCGACTAACAATCAAGGCAGGAGTATAGTCCTGCGAGGATATTAATGTTTCACAAATAACCCTGTATAAGATTATTTATTTTTCTTACAACAAATTAATTTTAAAAAAATATATAGTTTATCAAAATAGAATAAAATGAATAAATCTTTTAACGAAATAAATTTTTATTCATTCCATCGATTAAATTATAGCATAGTTTGGAATTTAATTATTTCATATTCCAGATACCACAAAAGGTAAGACCAAGGAGGCCGCCGTGGGCGGAGGGTAGATGGGTCCCTAATACGCATAAAGCCTTCTTGCATAAAGCAACAGGATCAAAACTTAGAGGAAGACCGGGATGTGTGTGGGCAGATAGCAGACGTGCCTGGAACAGATCCCGACGCCGATGTCAAGACATAGATGGATATTAAAAATAACGCAATAGAAAAATTATTATCTTATTTCTTGAAATGTTTAATATGCGCATTGCTATCGATTTTTTTTTTTTCTATCTATTTTCTTTACATTTTATAATATTTAGTCCCACAAAACGACTAAAAAGACGTTTGTCTGCAGGTTCATTTTTACAATTGTAAGTTACGCTATTACAAAATATTATTCACTTTATAAACATAAGAGATAAAAAAACGAAAACAATTAAGTACAAAAAACAACATAAAATAAATTTTCAGTACAAAGTTAAAATTTTTAAGCAAATTAAGAAAAGAGCAATAAAAAAGAAAATAGCAAATTAAAAATATATATAGTAAAAATTAAGGAAAAAGAAAGAGAAATATATATAAATATAAACATCACTAATTATTTAAAGTCATTATCATAATAAAACACTTAATATAGTTCATAAATAACTAATGTCGTTTTCTATTAACCACTTTTTAAGTTCTGACATTGATTTTGGAGTTTTTAAGCCTGAGGGAAAGGTGCTTTGTATTTTGTTCAAGAACATTGGAACTCGATATTCAAGTGTCCTCAGACCATATTTGTTTGTTATTCTTGGTATTGTTAATATTTGATTTAATATTCTTGTGTTTTTGCCATGATCAACTACTTTTTTGTAATTAAATATGTGATTAAATAATTTGAAAGAAAATCGTGAATTATTATAAAGATATTAAAGAATGCGCTCTTTTATTTGTAACTCAGCGTTAGCATACAACTGTAGAAAAAATGCGTTGTATTATATGAAATGTATAAAAGCAAAGGCAGCAATATCCTGCAAAGGTATTTCTGAGATAAATACAAAAAACCTGTCACTGCTCTAGGAAATTTCTTTGAACTCTATGAAACCTACATCTTATTCAAAATATGTTTTTAAAAATAAATCTTCACCTCAGTTTTCCTTACATATGCGTTTGTAAATAAGTATTTAACTTTTAAATATGGATATTGTTGTGATTGCTACTATAAAGTGGACATTCCTATTTACATAATTGAATATTGCTGCCTCTGCTATGATGTTTTTTAATATCCCTCAAATATAAGATTCACTATTACGATATAAAAATGCTTAAAATTCATCTTAGGATGGGTGCTAAAGACGTACATAAATATATATACTTATTTCAACATTTACCGAGAGTAAGGCCGCATTATGATATTACAATTTCTAAATTTTTTAACAATAGGAATTAAATAATCACATATCAACTTTCCTCAAAAATATATTTTAAGGATTTTTTTTTAGATAAGGTACAAATCCCTCCAAACTAATAAAATTCCATGAGACACATAATTTTTACCAGAAGGTGTCGAAGATGGCAGTTAACTTTTATATATTTATTATTTTAGACACTTGTATTTTTTGATTAATTTTAATTTCAACATCGAAGAGTATTGTTAACGGAAACGCCGGCCGTGGCTGCGAGACGGCAGATCTGCATTGTATATCGCACGCTTAGCATTCATTTTTGTGCTGAATTTTAATGTGCTCATATACAGGGTTCTTTGAAAAACATTAATAACCTGGCAGAACTATATTCCTACCTTGATAAGTCGAAAATGTTCATGATCTAATATCAATAGTTATGGAATTATGCAATAACAAAATTTGCATTTTTTTCAAAATTTCTGACTTATTTTTGAAAAAACATTGATCATTACACTGATATCGATTACGAAAAATTCATTTCTTTCAATACAAGTTAAATAAAATTATAAAAATTCCAGTTGGAAAACATGACTGTATATAATAGGCCAACATTAACAAAAAATAAGTCAGAAATATTGAAAAAAAATGCAAACTTTGATGTATGCATATCTCCATAATTATTCATATTAGGTCATGGCTGCTTGAACATTTTCGACTCATAATCAAGGCAGGAATATAGTCCTGCAAGGTTATTAATGTTTTCCAAATAATCCTGCAAAGGGAATATAGAAATGCATAAATAAATACTTGGTCACCTTATTACACAACACATGTTAGGAGAATCGAGAGAGTGCAGAGAAAGTTTCTACGTATTTTTTCATTCGAAGCTGGTCAACACAATAACCTTCATAGCTACGATGATGAACTTGCCTTTTTCAAGATGCACAAACTTGAGTCCCCACGGAAAATATCCGATCTCGTTGTGCTACACAAGATTCTCAGCGGAGCTATTGATTCTCTTTCTCTATCTGATATAAATTTGCATGTTAAACCCCGTATAAGAAACCTGGAGTTCTTTAGAATAAGCCAGCATACTAATAATGTTGGTTACTTTTCTCCCGTCACAAGGTTATGTCGCACGTATAATATGTATTGTGCTGACCCTAACAGTGATGCTGATATTCTTGCAGATACCTTATCATCGTTCAAAAAATCACTCATACGCGACATTTTCTAAACGATGACCTGAACCTATAGATCCACTATTTATTAAATACTAATCGCACTACATTCACTAAATATACAATACATATAAATGTACATGTAAAATATACTTAAATGCAAAAATACGTGTTTCTAGAGCGTGCCGAAGACACTTGTAATTGGGATAATGGGCATAGCTTCATTTATAATGTTTTATTATTTATTATAAATATTAGAGCATAAATATATTACAGCGAATAGGTTTAAGATGTCCTACATACTTAACGCGTTCAAATAATTTATTTTACGCAAACTTTGGTAGGAATAACTACTTAAAAAAACTGCTTTGTAACTCGTTCCACCTCAAAATACAATCTGTTAAATTCTACAAATAATTTAGACATTTTTACTGACAATTTGCTTTTATTTAAAATGAAACTCCGTAATCTCATTTATGACTTTTGATTTGATACTTCTTTAATTGAATCCCTTTCCCTGCCTCTCCCCACCCCTCCCATTTTATGCATTATCATAATTTAAATCTTTGAAATATTTATTATTTATCACATATTCTTTATCATTGTTTTTTATTTTATTTTTTTTTGCCAGCTTCGTGGAGACTTTACTGGTCATACTCACGAATATTTTTTTTGATATTATATAAAAAAAAAAAAAATTGTACAGTATGTTTCCCAAATAAAATAATATAAAATAAAATAAAAAATCATGTACCTATTATCCTGTTAGTGTCTCTAATAAATAAAAAAAGAACGAAAAAAGCCCGAGATATCATCAGATGATACAAAACAAAAAATATACATACGTACGCGTTAAAAGCTCAAAGTTTTCTATGGAGCCGGATAAATGTTGAGTCAACATATGAGCGGCGCGCAAGAGGATATGTCAATTGGCATTTCGGTCCAAACGTCTCGCTCGGCTCGGCGTGCACCGCGAGCGGCCACGGCGACGGCGCCGGCGTCGCGCATGCGCCGCCGCCGCGACGCCTTTATAAGTATGGCCGCCTCGGCCGGCACACGGCCAGTGCAAGCTTCCAGCGCGAGCCGGCGACACGTCCCAGCAGCCACGCAGCGGCCACCTCGCTCCCTGCTCTGTCCGAGCGGTCCAGCGAATCTCGCGAGAGGAAAACAGTCGCCGACCGTGTGACGAGTGTTAACGCGCGGAAAATTATGTTTTTCAGTTGAAACGTCGAACTGACAAGTGGATATTGACATTTGTGCACAAACAGTGATGAACGGTTGGAACAATTGTGATCGAAGATAGTTTGACACTGCAATTCTTTCAATTACGACTGTAATATTTGGTGAGTGCTTTAAGAATATATGCACGCTTTAATCATTGTCAAGTTTTTTTTAAATTAATGTATTTCCACAGCACTGAGCGTCAATTTACATCCATTATTTACATTTTCAGGACCACTGTTAATTAATGACATGCGTATCAATTGGTCGTTTCATTACTTGCTCTTGTGTTTATATTTTAATCTCTGATAGAGCAATCGATGCACTGTTTGATTAAGACGCTTTGGCTGAAGATCAACTCGATTTATCTTAATTTTATTTATTACATTTTTGGACGTAAGTTTGACAGTCTCAAATTTATTTACTAATATGACAAACTTACTATATATATATATATATATATTTATACGATCAATATTATTTAATAATATATTATAATATAATTAACACAATCATTTGCAAGCAACTGCATGCATACCATCTACTTGTCGATTTTGTATTAATTAAGGTAAATTATAGAAGTCTCATAGAGACGAAACTATTTATATTGGAAATGTGTATGGAAGTCTTTGTAAGGTGGCTCAGGGCTTATGACCTTTATGAGCTAGCTTAAGTGCTTTAAAGAGCTGGCTTAAAGCTTTACACAATGCAACGTTCATCAATTTCACCCTAAGAATATACACACTTTATAAATAAAATTTAAAGTTGTATATAAGTATATTCTTAATCAGTTTATTTTATATATGGATTTTTTTAATTGATAATTTGTATATTTTTCTATTTTAAAAGTTGCACAAATAAAAACAAACGGTCATTATTGACCCTAATATATCCTAGAATAACATTTGAGTACAAAGTATAAATATTTTATGGACATTTTGAATATGATATAACTACACAATACACTTTTTATGATAAATTGAAAATAAATAAAGTTTTGATGATTAAATAAATTGTAAATATTATTCAAAACAAAATAAAGGATGTTGCAAATCAATAAACGCAATTTAGGAACGATTTCCAGATTAACAAGTTTTTTCACAGTACATATTTTATGATGAATTAATAATAAATAGTGTTCTAATGATAAAATAAATCGTAAATTTATTATATCATTAAGATAATAATAACAATCAATGTCTTAATGATTAAAGTTTAAAGAATCCCTGATATTTAAACCACAAAAAACATTTATGAATATTTCCCTAATGTATGTAATCATGTTAGCAATTTTCTCCGAGTGTCTAACTTTACGAACAAGATAACCAAGTTACCTCCCAGTAAAGACGTTGCTAGGCAAACTTCAAGCAATGAAAAAGCTATTTAGAATCCTCTATTGAAAAGTTTTCCTTTATATATTAAAAACTTCACATTATGTAAGACAATTTAAAGACCGTAATATTCCATTAATTATTTCATTAATTTAATTTTAATGACAGTAATTAATAACAAACATACATACATGAATGTTTATTACATATTTGTATGTATATGTGCTCTTGTTTTATGTAATTATTTTATTTTATATATGAGTAAACATCTGCAATTTGAGGTTAATCAATCATTCGTAAAAAAAGTTATTTCCGAAGATTTTTCACGGTGAGTTTAAACTCATTTCAGCAAGGACATTATTTATTTTACTGATCGTGAAATTGAAGATGTTAAAATATGTAAGACGAAAATCAGTACAAGGTCCACCATACTGTACCAAGATCAAATAGATTAAGAGAGGTTCACACCAGGCTTTCTCAGCAATATTTTTTTTACACATCTCACTATTGTATCATCCGTGTAGTACCTACTTATTTTGAAGTTTCGACAGTATAATATCTGACATTATTATATTATTTATGAATTGTACATAATGGTGTTAATTGCATATCATATATTTGAAAAACAGAATGAGAATATTAACGCTTACCCACTTTTAATAGAGAATTTAATTATTGTGTTTGAAAGTTGGGGGCATTGTCATGTATGTATACATATATTATTAATGAAATCATTAGTAGCATTATATTCGAATAGTGAAAAAAGATACAATGTAAGACATTAGATTAAGTAAGTAAGATATAGACAAGGAAACATTTGATTAAGTTATAAAAATTAAGAAGGTATTGTAATAACATTTAAAAGTATGTATTGAATTTTTTTGAAAAGATTTTTTTTCATTACGTTTTTGTAATTGATTTTTGTAGAAGATTTTTCAATTTAGTTTTGGAATTTCTATAATATTTTTCTGTCTTCATGTCATTGGGAAGAGCATTACAGAATGATACTCCTTAATAGGTGAAATTGTGTTGGGCAATTCTAGTATTACATTTATTATTGTCTATTACTAAAAAATCCAAATGTAGGTATTATTATTGAAGTACATTTTGTGAATTTGAAGTCTCGCCAATTTTTGGTAGATTTGATTAATATTTATATATTATACTTGATTATTAGTATATATTTACCTTAATACTCTCATGTATCTTAAATACACAGTTGTGTGTAATCAGCGTTTAAGTTTCCCTCAGTTACACAAATGATTGATTATATCAAGATAATATATTATTTATTTTGAAGGGAAGAAAAGCCGCGTAGTTCTTTTGTTAACAATAGATTAATTTTTCATCTGAAATGCTGAAATCACAATGTACTAGTTTTCACTTTCGTATCAAAAAGTTGCTTAGAAAGCTTTGGCGGCACTCGAGTAGAAAGGTCATGCAACCTTCATCAAAAAGCCTACCATGAAGAAAGTCGTCTTCTATGACGACTTTTCTCGTTCGTCACTTGGAAGCCCTTGAAAATATTGTTACATTTACCAAGACGACACTCAACATCTCGTAATTGTTGAAATTTAATAATGTTGAAAAATACGCACGTCGCTTAATGGATTGTGAACCGTGTCTTCTATGAATTTTACACTACCTCGGTGTGTTCCGTACGTGTAATCAGAGAGATCAAATACCCCAGGATTCATTTGATTACAGAGACGGGACACTTCACACAAAACCACATCCAAGTTTTCTTATAATCTATTTGTATTCATTGAGTTATTTTATATATTAAATTGAATACATTTGAATTGATGGTTAACAGAGATACGCAGTGAATATAAAAGATAGTAGTATTTTTTTATTAAAAGATGTTTTATTTACAGTAAGCGCAGTAATAAGATTCGAGGAATTTAATAAAATCTTGTAGATAAATACAACTTGTGGAAACTTGTCACCCTCCTTGACTATGTGCATTATATACATTATGCGTATTACTAATTATCAGCGAGGCTTATCTGTGTCGTCCTATAATTGTGTGAGACATATAGCTACTATTTTGTATTCTTTTCTTACAGTATATTTGTGTCTTCCTATTGGATGATAAATTAATAAATTTAAAAAAAATAATAATATAAAGCAATTGTATTGCATTGTAATTATTGTATTGTAGCCTTTTCTATATATTATCTCCAAGCATTTCTAATTGGCTGTCAAGATACAGGCATCCGTCTAGTGTCCCAGTAATATAAACAATGTTATTCATAAAGTAAATCAATATTTTATCTATGACTAACATGTGTACATCTCTCGTAATCTTCCACACGCAGGCATCATTCAGTTGCAGGTATCAAATGGCTTTATTCTGACACAAAAAATACATAAAAACCGGATTAATTTTATCTATAAATATTGTCGACTATAAATCGCGGATCCCGACGCCGCTCGCCGCCGCGACGCTCTGCCCCAGGCGTCGCATTCCGGGTCACGTTTTTCGACGCGAGTTTCCTCTCCATCGCCGTCTCCCTCCCTCCGCCCAGCTGGTGATGGCCTATGACACTCCTCGCAGGAGTGCCGGCAATGCACAGCCGCATACCAGGTCTGGAACGAAAGGGAACTCTCTTGTTCCGATTGCAGACGGGACACTTGCATTCCTGCTGGCGCACCCGCGGGCCTGTCTGGGCGGAGCTAATCTCGGGGCGTCTTCTGGGAGGCGAGATAAAAGTGCATTGGCACCGGGTGGAAAGGTGGACGTGACCGAGCGCACTCCTCACATTTCACGGTCATGTGAGCGTCGCTTTTTCACGACTGTTTCCACATCAGCTGTCCTCGCGCGGCAGCGCTCAAGATTCTAATTCTAGTGCCTATCGATCTTAAGAATGCTGGAGACAATATTAGACGCGCATCTACCTATATGAGTACATCGTACTAGAGAACAGAATAGATGTTACAATACATGTTCCTATTCTGGACACACACATTTAACTTTCTTTTACATCTAAATAAAGGTTTCTTTATCTATGTTTTACGTTCACCTTGGGTAAACACGAATTCTTTACATTAGGGTTTTAGACGACAGAGCACAATAGGAGCATATTACTGATATTTGTATTTCTTCTTATTCACGTCATACTCTCTGGATTGTAGGCCAGAATATCATCGTTGATATCGCGTACACAATTATATCCTGGTTTTTCACCACCACTGTGGCACCGCAAATAGGTATAGGAGCATCCAGAGATGGGAGCTAATTTATATAAGTACGAATAGAAAGAAGAATTTAGAAGAGAAGAAGATTCGATCATGCGTAGTATTGGTATTGTTATAATAATATTTATTTCGAATGTATTTTCACAACAGCCCGTCTGCTTTCGTGTTTTTTCTATATTACAGAGATCTAGCTCTATTCTTACTTTCTTAATAAAGAGATTAACACATAGATTTCTTCTTTAGTATGGATACTTTATTTTCCGTACAATAAAAACATGTCAATTCAGTAAAAAATACCACAACAACAGCATGACTGAAGGGTCGTCCCTTAATTACGGCTAGTGTCAAGCAGACATCCGGTGGCTGGAACGCCAGCGATGTTTAAAAATAAACACCTCTGGTTTTATTTTTAATAAAAGTCTCCCTTAAACACTTACCTAAGTTAAATATGAAGATGTAGCGTTTCATCAACATTTTAATTTAAAGTTTTCAATCGATCTTAATTAAATATAGAACTGAATCCTGAACAATGCTATTTTAAGACTGCGGCCCGAATTCATACTCAATACTTAGATGATTTAAAGGTATGTTTAATTTATTTATTAATGAATGCCCTATAGGGCTTTTACAATAGATAGATAGAGTGTACATTAACAGAATATATAGTTTAAAGAAAAAAAAAACATGTAAACATAATAATGACATAAAGTGATAAGAAAATACTTAAAATACAGATACAGATATAAAAAGATAAATATAATATAAAGTAAAAAGTAAGTATATAAAAAGCAGAAGCATAAGAAAAACATAATAATATAGAAATTTAAAAAAAAGTGATAATGTAGAGTGAAAAGTTATAGCACAAGCTTTGAAAGTCATGTCTTACAAGGTATGTCTTAAAAGCGTAATTTTCAGTACAAAATAACACTTTTAAGGCATATCTTAATCTTTAAATCATCTAAGTATTGTCTCTAATCATTAATTCATGTAAGTATGCTTACGAAGCTCAAAATAATACTGTATCCAGTTTTATATTCTTTAAAACAAATTACGCAATATTTGAAAGATATGCAGCAGAAACAAATAAATGTTTCCCGTTAATAATAATTAATTTTAATTAAACCATGTTTTATTAGTGATTTTAAGGTTTATATAACATACGTACGCAGTCGTGTTTATGGAAAAAAATTCTTTAGATATCTCATTCATAAAACGCACGCCAAAGAAACTTGCGTCTTCTGTATTGGTACTTGTATACATTTTTTCCGTGCATCTAAATTTGTTTTATATAATAGCACGACGGAATTTCTCTGGGTGGTGTTTGATTATTTTTAAATATTTTCAACGCGTAATAAATTGCTGTAAAATCATAAAACAGGCGTGTCTGTCGCTGATGGCCCCAGCGAGTATGTGATTACAAATTACACATTAAAGTTATTGCGCGTCTAATATTATACTCTAAGTGACAGATGGCGCTCTTTACACAGGCCTTAACAAATCCGCGGGAATGTCTTCCGAGGCCAGAAATGATAAACATGTTGCTCACAGAAATTGAAGTCTCCGTCTTGCTCGGAACCTCTACAATGTGATGGAATTTCTTTGTATCGGAGAGCGAGCGAAAAACCATTAGCCGAAATTAAAATGTCTATTTAATTATCAATTCTTGGAAATTTGCACAGTACAAATGGTTGAAATGTAAATAATTATTAGAGAAGCAGAATATGCATAAATCAATCAGTCAAGACACCCAAGTCAATCAAAATATAATAATTGAGTATTAGATGATCTTAAAAAGCCCCGTACACGATTTTCGTATTTGCTCTCGATTTGCTAAATTTAACGTAAACTTGTTAAATCATGGACAGTCCAACCGAAGTCTGATTTGAAAGAAAAATGATCTTTTGACAGACTATACGATTTAATTAATTCGAGTTCTTGATTATGATGTATAATTTTTTGACTATTTTTATATTAATGACAGAGAAATTTTCTTAGCACGCATGGAAAATTTAATTAAAATATTTGATGTTTTAATGGTTATATGGATACTGCAATATAGGGAAAAAAACGTTTAATTTTTGTCTTTTTTAAAACGATATATTTAACAACTTGTCGAAAAATATGAACGTCTGAATAGAACCACTTCTTTTTCAAACGTTATTCAATCAATTTGTAAAGTTTACGTTAAATTTAGAAAATCGAGAGCTAATACGAAAATCGTGTACTGGGGGGGCCTCTTAAGGCGCACGTCCACGAAATAAGCCACAGTGAGATAAATCCCTGAGATTTACTTGAAACGTATCTCAGTACCGCATACACGTGTTTGCGATTTTGATCTGGAGATTAACTCGGACACCAGCTTGAGATCGGTGCTACTGACTTACGTTAACGGGGTTCGATTTGACAGGGTGAGACGGTTCTAAGGGCGCAGTTTTTAAGGGAATTTTTTTAAGGCAGATAACACAGGAAAATCAGCGCTGGTCGATGGTGAGGGTAGGGAATTGAAAACAAACGGTTCTAAAAAGAGTTTAAGGAAGCTTCGTGAAATATTTAAACGTTTTAGACAAAGTTCTTGAAAACCTTCTTGGGTTTTGGAAAAGGAATAACTTACACCACTGGTGATTACGACGTCACAGGCTCCGTTCGCTACCACCTGACGCTGATTATAAAGGTGGATGCAGATTCATGCACGCACGAGTACCTACCTTACTTAGGTGCCGGTGATTCACTTCTATTGTTGAGAGATTCTTCTAAAGACGGAACTACTCGTACTTCTCCTTATGAAATGACACGTACTTGACGATTCATGCTCGAAATATTTGAAACGAACGTAAATTTGGATCAGGCGTCGCTTTGAATGCCTGCGACAGAGTGAGCGTCGCAGCGCTGAGAAAATGAATGGAACATTCAGCACACGCCCGGGTGATGACAAATTCGCAAAACACAAGATATCGAAAAGCAAATAAAACTGAAAATTACATTACAAGCCGGCACGGTATTCGCGGAAGAATTAATCTGGCGCCAAGGAGGCGGTTTTTCAATTGCAGCTTTCTGAAAAAAAGTTTTTTTTGAATAATTCAAAAATTTACTTCGTTGCTGAGAACGTAAAAATACTTATAATATGAGCTCTAAATACGTCAATTGTGCTATTGGATGCCTGTGAACTATTTTATATTGTAAAACTTGGTTCTCACTATTAACGCTATATATATAAATATATATTTTTATAACAAAAGTTTTAAAAATCGACTGTCAATTTTTTTGACGTGTATAAATTAAACAATAAAACGAAACAAATATATAGAGAAATACGACAACAAATAATTTACACTTTTTTTAAATTGAATAATATGTAGGTAAACAGAATATCAATATTTTTTATATTTTCAAACCAACTGATTTGATGGTCCCCCAGGACGAAGTTCGAATCCCGATCCCGTGATTACTTAGGCACATGTCTTACAGCACGATCAAATGAGCAGGTAATTCAAATAAATTTAAAAATATAAATTTATAAATATATATATGTATATATATATATGTAACGTTGAAAACCACAAGTTCTTCAAAATCTACTAACTGCTAATTCATGTACGATTAAATAAATCGATTGACGCAGAGCAAGAGATTCAAGGCTATTTATTATATGTATACATACATATATGTGAGGTTAAGTTTGCATTACCAAATAAAAGACTTCAAGCTTCAACGACAAGCATTTAACGAGAGAATCTTTTGTGCGTGTGCTCGCAAGTCGCATTCGCGTAATTATAAACAAAAGCACATCGATGAGGCATTTTCATTGGCTGGTGTGTGAGAAAATTTATAATTTTTTGATGCCGAGAATATTAAAATAAACGCATTAATAGCGGCGCATTTGCTATTTTGATTTTTAAATGTTATGACTTCAGTGAATATACCTACGTTGCCGCTAGAATTAGATAAACAATCATACGTGAGTTTAAAAATAACAGAAGTCTACTGAGAAAATATGTTGACGATTGATGGAATCCGAAAATAACATATATATTCGTATTTTGAGCCACTTCGAAAGCTATTTTTGACATAGTTGTATAACCATTTATATAGGTTAAACACGAGATTATTAAAAATAATCAAGTTACATTTGTTTATTGACTCACCAGCTATACATAAATGTTTAACTTTTGTCGTTTGTCAATCACTAAAAGAAGCCATCTTGTTTAACATTTCACTAACTGTTTTATGTAAATCAATCCTAAACACCCACGTATGCATGTTCTAAACAAATTTGCTCCTGAAACATCCACACCGATAGCCACTACAGTTTCAAACAACGTTAATCACCATAACAGTATTTTATTTCTCGGTACAAAGTAACAACTGTAGGTAAAGTTGTTTAGAACTTCATTACACAGGTGGTGTTTCGCTGATTTTTAAACAAACATTCGTATTATTTTACGATATTTTTAATTGTTTTTTTATTCACGCCTTTTGGAACTTTTGTACAAAAATGATCGGAATTTAAACTTAGATTTTACTAAGCAAATTTATGCATCAATAATTATAAAAATCAAATCAACGAAAAAATATTTTAGCTGCTACCGGGATTCTAACCGCGGACCTTCATTTTATTCGAGAGTGGCGCGTTATCCTGTTTCGCTAATTTAACTAATAAAGTAACTAATAAAGTAATGTATTAAAAAATATTGATATTATATACTGATTGTCTCGTAACTAGTAACAAAAGTAGGAGTATTTTTCATTCAATTTTGAATAGAAAGTAAGTGATATCGCTTATCTCTATTTAAAATTTAATGAAGAAGATTCTCCAAATTTTTTGCTACTAGCTACTAGACACCCTTTATACTCCAACTCAAATAATAAAAACTGCAAAAAATGTCAATATCAAACGTTTATCTATTCTACAAAATTTTGACAAACTATCAAAAACAAATTTCGAATATTTCATAAAACTTGTAACACATTTCTGGTAACGCTTTTAAAAGATATTTAATCCTGTAAAATTTACGAAAATGCTCGTGATCTTTTCTCGGAATATTCATTTTCCTGTCTCATTCATAATTACTTATTTTAAATTTCAAATTTATCCCACGCGCTCTGCTAGAAGAATAGCTCAAGCGTTCTCGGTAACACTTCAGTGTAAGTAGAATCATCCCATCCAGTCTACTGGCATCTCTGGGAGATAAACCTCAGATGTGATCCAGAAAGCATCCTCCCACGGGAATTCCTTTATGATCGAAAATAATTAATTTCACATTACCAGCTGCATTTAGAATGCGCTATTTTCGTTACGACTGCCATGACCCATGGTACCTATAATTAATTACCTATGTAAACAGTATTCAAATTCAACATGTTTCTGCAAAACTATCTGTCATTTGTTAATATCTCCCCTTACTGAGCGGCTTCGCCCGAAATTCGATTTCTCGTAAATATTATATATATGTAATATTCCATTTTATTTCACAAAATGGGAAATTATTTATTAATTCAAAGCTAGTCTAAACACATTCAAATAAATTTTCTTCGTGTGTTCAAAAAAAGCATGTCTTACAGAATATTTTATGTATATTCAATTATTACCTATAGACAAACAATTATTTTTTGTTGCATAAACAAATTTTACTAGGAATTTATTTATATTAATTCTAAAAACTTTAACAGCAATGGGGGGTAGTAATTTTAAAAATCAAAATTCTGTCCTAACTGTAATATTTTATTTTTGGACTTTTAGTTTAATTATATAATTTATCTTAAATTAAAAAATCTCTCTCGGTAGGTACTTCTGTTACTTTATTGCGTGACAATAATGTAATAATCTATCACATTCTCTCTTTCCATTTAAGAAAGACAATCGAATAAGTATGTGTAAGTCGTCCGTACGGCGCTCATTGTTTCGTTGTGTTGGTGTTTACAGGTGTAGACACCAACACAACGAAACAATGTAGGTACCTCGTACGCACGGCGTACACATACTAATTCAATTGTCTTTCTTTGATGGAAAGAGGTGTACTAATAAATACATTCTACCTTGTTATCATTGATGTTTAGACGAAAATTAGGCAGATTCTTTTGTAGAAATATTCCAGAATCAAATAAATATTTCATTCAGTGTATATTTTAGAAAATTGTTTTACATTAGACAGTTCATCTGATGCCGGTGACTCCAGAATCGAGTATTACGGCCTGAGATGGTTTTCTGTCACTGGGCGAAGAAGTCCGCGAGGACTGCCGACGCCGAGACAGAATCCCCCATATTATCCTGGATTCGATTTATGGCATTCCTGGTTCCACATTTAAAACCGCTACCAAACAAAAACACTCCATTCTTCGGACAGCTCACCGCGCGGAATGCGATAAATCCATAAAATAACTTTCCACTTCGCTGCTTTTGCATATCGCAAGTACCGGGTGCACACGCTTGCTGCTCCCGTTTTATATTTCCCATCGCTGGAGGAAGCGGCAAATGTATAATATTAGGTCATTTGTCGACAATTTATCTCCGACTCTTCTTTCCATACACATGGGAAATATGTCAGTTTTACATTAAAATTAAATAAAAACCATTCGTTTATCGAGCAATAAAACAATCTGTTTCGGTACTGGCCCAAAAGTCAGGTAAATTTCATCTGTTCGTGGAAGAAAAATAGGTATATTTTTGGTACCTACCCTACTACTTTTAACTTTTTTCTTTAGTACCAAATTATTTTTTTTTATTTTTTAAAAAACACCTACACCAACATGTACTTTTCAGAAAAATTCGATCGGAATTTAATAAGAACTATGAAAATTCTCATGTCCACAAACTAACTCAACGAAACCCCACATATATGCTCTCCTAGACATGATTTAAGAAAGAACATTTAATTTTTCCGAAGATGCATTCGACAATAGGTAACACATCTTTCGAATACTTCCTGATAGGTAAAAAAAACTATAATTTTTATCATTCTCTAGTATTATGCAATAGTTAAGTATGTAAGTTTTTCCGTCGTTTTTTCGTTTTCATTCCTGCTACCAAAAAAATTAAAATAAAATAATTCTCGTCTCTTCGTGTATACTTTAAATAAAAGCAAATGGAACGACACGCCATCTGCAGAATGCATCAAAAAGCCACCCGACGATGGCGCCGCGGCACGTGTTATTTGTGCATTGAAGCTTTTATGGTAACGCCGACTGCACTTAAATCTGTTTGACCGACCTTCACCCGCGGAATTTAGATACATGACAAGAAAAAACAAAATGGCAACAAAACATTTATCGTATCATCTTGGATGGCGAAGTTAACACACGAGGCGTGATGATTTACTGGGGAAAATATTATTAAACTGAAACACGCAAAAATAGAGTGGCTTGGAACTAAATATATTCAACAATCCAACTTTATTTTGATGCGCGCTCACAATCTTTGCTCTTGGTATCTAGCGTAGCTGACTTTTGAAGCAAAATTTTTTCATCATTTTTATGGAAATCAAGCATTTGAATTCATCAACTGCGAAAATTATGAGCGTAAACAGACATTATACGCATTCATTTCCATACAACGATAACACAATATGAAAAATCTCTTCTCGGAAAAAGAGAATGGTATTTTAAAAGCCAAACTAGATTACAGTAGGTAAGGGTTCCGAAAGCAGATTTTTGCAAGTACTTAATTTTAGTATACAGGACATATGAATATAGCGTTAATAACGGGTCTTGAATATGTGTACAAATTTATACTGTTGAAAGAAATTTATTAAAATTTTTATAAAACAATCATCACAAATAGAAATCGTTAGAATTTATTTCTCGCTTATTTTCATTAATTTCATTTATTTTGTTTGTAATACACATTTATATTTATTTAAATGTTTATCATATTGTTATTAATATGTTGTAACTAATAACACATCTTCTTTATATCATATTCGGACAAGGAAGGATTAATTTTCAAATTATAATGAAAATCTATAATTTTTTAGATTAAGTAAATTCTGGTAGCTATGTCTAAATATTAGGAATTTTGGTACGGTAGACAATACAAATGGAGTTATGGCGATTTTTATATGAAGGGTTGATATTGAAAAACAAATGAATTTATTTATTTACTATAATTTTTAATTTTTTAAGCAGTTTTTTCTAAAATACATTTTTTCAAACCTGTAATTTTAGTGTCTTAATGCTTACTGTTTTTATTACATAGTATGCTACGCAGAATTTTTGAACACAATCCGAGATATTTCTCTGTAAGTAAAGCAAATTTACGTAGGTTTTTTCCCTTTACTTAGCTAGCCGTAGAGATTTATTTATATGTCTTTATTTAGTTAATTATAAAATTTATCAATAAGTTATATTCAACATGCATTAGTTCAATTTTGTATGCGTTATAATTTTATATTTCTGCAGGCGTCGCTATTTCTTCTTGAATATTAGGATATTAAATCTTTTTTAAATTCTCTGGTGGATATTGCATTTCTTTGGTAAAATACTTAACAGCATTACTTTTTGTTCCAGATGATGAAGACTGAAGAGAAGAATGCCAACGTTCCGCGGGTGCGGATAGCCGTCCTAGGGAACATCAATGTCGGAAAATCGGGTAAATTTCCACCTATTTATTACTCCTTATCTGTCAAGAGGAAAAGAGAGATAAAATGGTAGTGCTTGTACCAGATCTGCAATTTATCCGATCACGCACTAACCTAGTGCTCAATTCGCGTTCTCATCCAACTTCTGCGCGATATAAACATACGTTAAAATGTTAACAAAACATGAAGGTTAACTTTAATTTGTTTACCTTTCAACTTCTTTGTTTTATCATATATCCTTGTAATAGATATAAACAATCATACAATACAATTCAGAGTTTTAAGAAGATTCTTTCTTCATTTAAATGAATTTACTCTCTTTAAATGTGAAAAATAGATATTTACTTATGCGGTACGAAGTACTTAAATATTATTTTTAAAGTAATATTTTGATACGATACTTATTAATAAATAAGTATCATTTATTGTTAATCGATGAATTTTATATAGTACACATATAAAAAATATATAAATAATATTACAAGCACTGCGATATGTCAAAAATATAATTATGAATTCAATTGCACAATTTTTAATTAGAAAACAAAACGGATTTGGTGCCTGCTATAAAACAATTATTGAAATCGAGCATTCGTGAAATATATCTACAAATTCATTGCAATCATTGCCATATTTGTACAGTTTTACATTTCCGTTGTAGAAAATATCTGATAATGTATATAGGTATATCGATAATTGCGAAAAATGTACTTATGTTAATACGATGTTTCAAAAAGCGCCTTTTAGCTGAGCATTTCTACAGTTCAAATTTAATGAGCTTAAATCCGTCCTGGTTTAATTCTGACGTCTGTATAAAAAAAGTAATAAACCTACTTGCTCATTCAAGGCTATGGAAAAACTTTATGTGGGTGATTATTGCGAAATTCAAATATAAGCACCCACTCATTTCCGTTTTCGCAACCTTAAATTATAATTAAAAAATATTCTGTTCGTATAACAACATTTTTATTAAAACGGTGAACTTTTCATAAATGACTTCAAGATGTATTTATTTTATCTTGCCCAATACTTATTAATTATATTTAAAGATAATATGTATTTTCAGAAAGGATATAATAAGATTCTTTTAATTATTTCAGCGTTAACCGTCAGATATTTGACAAGACGCTTCATAGGAGAATACAGATCCAATACCGGTAAGTCTCCTAATTTGATTTTTACAATGACGTAACAAGGAAAATGATTGTGGTTTTTGGTTTGCGTTTAGTTCGTGCGGTACCTTTTTATCAAGTTATCCCTAACAGTGTAAAGTGATCCAGAAATTTTGGGTGACTAACTTCTAACTTTTCATTCTATTTCACCTAATGCTTTCGGTTGATGAACTGAAGAACTCTCCTCCTACTTACATCTCCTTTATCTTCAAGACTCTCATCCCCAACACGAAACTTTTTAAACCACCATCGCAATTCCCTTAACAGTAGGTACTCACATTAAGTACTTGTTTGGTTTACGAACAGGTGCTATTGTGTATCACCCATCTTAAACTCAAATTATTATTTTCTTCATTTTCATTTGTAATTCAGTATCCCAATTTGAAACTCAAGTCGATGTTATAAAATCACAGAACGAAAATGGTGTTAATATTGATATGAACACTTTGACATGATATTTTCATTGAATAAATTACGGCTAAAATTCAGAAAACAAAAACCGCAATAATTTCCCAAGCAAGATAATACACACATTTATTTATATATAATATTAACGTTTATACATGAATATACATTTGGTAAGCGATACTTAAAAAAACGAATAAATTCGTAGTATGCATACCTACATATAAATATTCTAATTTTCGGGTATACCTAAAAGCAAATATCTAAAATAAATTGAATGCAGTCATCGTGGATAACTAATTTATTATGTACTGAATTCGAGAATTTTACATGAAATATATGCAGTATAATTTTATAAAAAACATGATTTTGCAGGGGACAGAGACATAAAATCTAGAATTCAGTATATTTTAAATTAGTAATCCTCGGTAACTGCATTCAAAACATTTTTTTTATGTATTGCTGCCTTTGCTTTCATGCTTCACAATTAAAATAAATGTTTTATTTAAATCCCATTATAATTTCATACTCTGTGCCAATTAAAATAAATCTAAGACAAAAAAATATTCTAACACACCATTCACACTTCATATTAAGCACCATTAAATTTGGTTTATAAGCATTATTACATGTGCTTTAGTCTGTTATTGGTTTGTCGACATTTAACCAGGTTCCATTATATTTAGCAACATCAAAAACAAAACCTTATTGTGCATTAAGTGCACTCCTGCATCGTTACGAGTTATAACTTGTGATAAAATTAGAGATGTCTACCGTGTGTCATGTGGCGTAAACACAGTATTATTGAAAAGTATTCAGGAACTTGCAAAAACGTGTGAACTAACTTATGATGCTAAAGGTGACTCTACACATGTCAGTGTGTGTATGTTTTTCTTTAATGTCTATGCTTGATTATTTGACCACGGTAATATTGAAGAATTTTGTTATAATAGCATAAAAAAGTATTTATTTATAATTGATCCTTCAAATAATAATCAAAAATTATTTGACTTATTATTAAAAGACTTCTTTGTATTTCTGCACGATTCTATTCAAACACCAATGAAAGTTAATATATATAAGGACAAAAGATCGCTCTCCAACTTAAAACAGCTGGTATGCTCCATGTATCTGTGACATGTATTTTTTTTAGTTTTTCATCCAATCAATGTAATAAAAATCCTAAAATATTATATATATTATTTTTCCGATGTGTGTACGAATGTTTACGAAATAAAAGTATGTGAAGGTCTGAAATAAATCGAAGAACGTTCTGTTAAACATAAATATATAAACAAACCATTGGTAACAATCGTGATTCATGAATTTTTGCAGGGTTTTTACAGCTCAGAACTGGAAATAGCTTATATTATGGCGATTCCAGGGTCAGTCTCAGTAGAATCCATCTGTTTGGCTTCGCCATTTGGTCAAAGGTCGCTCTAAGTACCTACCTAAGTTCCGGAACTAAAATCAAAGGGTTATTATTAAACGCGTAGTTTCTAAATAAGTTCCGGTAAGTTCGAAACTAAAATCAATGGGTTATTATCAAACGGAATATTGCGATAAATAATGGCGTCGTCATTTGAAATGGCAGTAATATTGTAGCTTAAAGCTAAATTATTACATTAAAAGGCTGCTGATTAAACGAGTAAGATTTAATATCTATTTTAACAAAAATATTATGAAAATGTGATTGAGTTCTCATAGAAACTTCACGCGTACATAAATAAATACCTACCCGTTTATTTTTTAGTGTTTTGATAGCAATTTCCATTATAATAATCTTGTCCTGACAATAGATGGAATTATGCTGTACATTTCAATTAAAGAATTTCCTTAATAAAGTAAAAATGTTGTGAATGTATTATGATACACCAACAAAAGAATGTTCAACATCACATCTTAAGCCCAAAAAAACATTTTTTTCATTTTGATGTGTAAATGTTGTTTTTAAAAAATAACGCGAAGAAAAATATTTTAAACTGTTAACACGTCTAATGATTTTCTTTTTGATTTTAAGACTTCGCTAATCGTTTATTGTAGTGGTCCAAGATTTCTTTTACGCTTGTTTACTTCGTGCACTACAATAAATATGTACGTAACTAAATGAACGTTTGTCCTGGTTTTAAAATTGAGATACATATTTTTGAAAATAAAAGGTCTCAACCTACTTACGGGGTGTTTTACAGAAAGTCAGCAAAACAAACAAGGATTGAAATTATTCAGCGAGTTCTAATTTTATGATGCATCAGAGCTATATTAAGAAAGAAAAGCGAGGTTATTTCAGTAAAGAGTTATTCAATATTTAAAAAAAAAACGTTGTCATAGGTACCTAAGTTTTCCTCATTTCTACACCCATAAAAGTTCTATTTATACTCATTTCAAAAGTTTCCATCCAGTGGGTATATTTTTTCTCTTTCATAACATTTTTTTCAATATTTGCGTATACAAAACATATTTAAATCCAACAAACATCTACGTGTTTTACATTTATAACGTTTTTTCCAACACTGTATTTAAATTCAAACAAACAGAATGTAATCGCATTCAAAACATTCGAAGTAGAATGTTTTCCGCGCGCTCAAAAGAATAATGTTGCAAAAACAAAAATAACCCATTTTATCTAACTAACTATGGCAATAAATACTGCATATATATACTTTTTTACTATTGCGCTTGCATTACAATGCTACGATAAATAATTACGTCAACATTAATAATTTAATAACAATATGCCGAGTTTCAAAAGAAATTACAACATAACAAAATGGAGTCGACAATGGTCTTAATAATGTAATTTAACGTCTACTAGACCAACTTCAGAGAGCATTACTCACGTATTTAATTTGAAATATCTCAGAAATCTTGCGTGAATCTTACAAATGAAAAAACACACTTTCAACATTACTATTTACTATGAATACTCGCGCCGTACTTGACCTTAGCAGTAGTAACCCCGCATTATAAGGACGGTCTCCCGCGCTTTCGTGGGCGGCCAACACCATTGGCGCCAAAAAGAAACCGATACTCATCGTTCAATTCGAAATTTACAACGCGGTACTTCCTGTTTCTCGTGTTTGAATATCCGAGCGCTTACACGATGGAGTAGAACTGCATTATATCTGAAATTTATATTGGACCTACCTGAAAATCGTTTATTATGGAAAACTTCTTTTATCGATAAAAAAAACATGACTCGCATTTTGCGTGGTGTTGCCAGACTGCTGAGATAGCGTTTATAGGTAAGATAAACAAATCTATGTCACACGTGATGTACTCAATATTTTGAATATCGAAGGCCAAAGGCAAGATAATAGATTTTCCGTAAACAGAGAAATTATCACGTGTTGACTGATCCTGTTCGCTTATGCACATCCTGTTGATACATGCACGCCATAATGTACACAAAGATAAACAAAATCTCGGTATGATGACTCTATAAGCTCATTCACGATCAAACAACGTAGGATGGTTATCGTGACGTCAGAGATGCGGTCCACTCATAATCCGCCATTTTCGGAGTGACATTGGAGTTATGTTTTACCTCAGTTGGCAAAGTGCAGTGACAACGAATTTAAAAACAAATTACTGAAGCTATTTATGTTTTATGCCGTCAGATAAAATAGTTAGGAAGCTTATGACATCGAACGCGCGTCACGATGCTACCGATTCGGAAGAGAAAATTGATAAAATGAATTTGTTGTAGGTACATGACATTCAATTGCAGAGATTTTTCTCGTGAAAATAGAACTCGATCATTTCAATGTGGGTGTCAAAAGAATATTCCGTTCAAATATCATCCGGAAGCATATTGAAAACGTGATGATAAATATTGTGATATAATCTAAAATGAATAACATTTTTTATATATAAAAAAGTTTCATTTAAAAGGTCGGAAATGTGAATACAACTGTATTACATAAACTTTGAACTTTCAACAAAAGGTTAAAGATGTTTTCAACGTAATTTATTTGATCCTTTTTCTTTTTGGCTAAATTTTCTTTATCGTCATTAATATTCAATGGCATCTTATTCACGTTTATTTTTTAAGACAACGTTTCGATTTATTTTCTTAACAATATTTTATTTTATTCGGTAGCGCGAAATTGGAAGGATCGAAATTCTTTTACGTGACGACATGATTACGACACGCCGACTTCAAATCAAAAATGAGTAATCTGATATATTGAATAAACTGCTTTAGATCCGTTCATGTCGGGCCTGTTGACGTCAAAGTCGCTAGCTAAACAGTGTCACCGGTACAACTCCTTCCGTTTTAATTTTTTGCTGATTTCGCTTGTTATTTCTGACCGGCTAGAAGGAACGCGGGCTCTGGCCTACAGCCCGACTAGAGCGTCCCCTGATTTGAGCAGCCGTTCAGAAAATATGGAAAGTAGCCAAAACAATTGTTCACGTATAAGAAGGCACGATATATTATTAAGATTTACATTTTAATCTATTGTTTGTTATACATTTTGTACCCAGTTAGTGTGTTGTTAAAAAAATATTCCCATCTAAATTCATGAGTATTAATGAAATATAATAAACTTACGAAATAGCACATTTTCCCTTACACTCAAACATACACGAACATCAACATACTACCCTGACATAAACTTACTACCTTGTAATGTACTTTTGTAAAATTAGGATTCCTTGTATCTAGCTAAAGGCTCTACTTAATTGTCACTGATGTATACGAACCTTTAACCTTTTAACGAAAAATAAATAAAAATTATCATCATCACATAGCTCTCTCTCCACTGTAAGATACGGGACTCTCCTAAATATCGCGAATCCTTTGTCTTCATCCCTTCTCGTCCATCTATTACTTACCACTCTCCATGGAGCTTCAACAACATAACTTCCGAGGGTTTTTGCTAATCTTTTTTTACCCTTACAATTCGTTTAGTAAAATAATACACTTGATGATGTTTATTATAATGAGGTAGTTAGTAAAAGTGTCAAAGCTATAGAGATGACGCACTTGTAGCAGTAGATAGGCAATAGTAGAGTATGTACCTAGAGTACTCAAAGTGCCGTAGACTTTAAGAAATTGCAAATCGGAAAACACAACTTCTACAAGTGCGATGCCTCCATTCTAGAACAAATTTTTTTTATAATTTCCTGTCTTCTGTTTGTCTAACTATTTAGAATAAATAGTAGATAACCATGGTGCCCAATATCGCTGCCATATTGAATATCGTGTACAAGGATTTTAGTTATAATCTGTTTCTACCGACACTCTGAACGTGGAAAGAGACAGAAAAAATGTTTTTTTTTTCTTCTTCAAAATCTTGTCTACATAAATGTGAATGAGCATGGTAGGTAACGAATTCTGTTAGGTGCCTACCTAAACCTGTAGGTTTTTTATGTATTTTCCTTGGTTTTATTACATCGGAAAAATTCTATCCCGTTATCCCGTCGCAAATTGGCAATCGATAATTTTCACCAAATGTATTCCTGACCATTAAACATAAGAGTTTACACGCCACATCTGGACAGTCGCACGTCTATGGTTTGGAGCTCGCCTTTCTACGAGATTCCTCTTCCTACGCGACATTGAAAATAGCCAGGAATGCTCTGCGGCCATTTCCTTTCAGACTCACGAAATGCTTCTGGAGTGCGGATCCATTGGTCTCGAAAGGGTGAGAAGTCTTTCGGACTATTCTCGCAGTTTTCACAAATTTCTGACAATAAACTTATGTATTTATTAAATGCACCTATCGCTTGTAATAATAATATAAACACTATCCTAATACAACACAGCGTTTATACAGGGTTATTTGGAAAATATTAATAACCTCGCAGGACTATATTCCTGCCTTGATTATGAGTCGAAAATGTTCAAGCTATCACGCACATCAGCTCATAGTTATGGAGATTTGCGACATCAAAGTTTGCATTTTTTTTCTATATTTCTGACTTATTTTTGTAAAACGTTGGACTATCATTACAGTAACTTATATCGAATATGAAAAATTCATTCCCGTTAATACAAGTCAAATAAAATAATAAAAACCATCTAATTCCAATTGGAAATTTTTCAGGGTTTTTATTATTTTATTTAACTTGTATTGAAACGAATGAATTTTTCGTAATCGATATGAGTTACTGTAATGATAGTCCAACGTTTTACAAAAACTAAGTCAGAAATATTGAAAAAAAATGCAAACTTTGATGTCGCCTATCTCCATAACTATTGATATTAGGTCATAATAGCTTGAACATTTTTTGACTCTTTATCAAGGCAGGAATATAGTCCTGCGAGGTTATTAATGTTTTCCAAATAACCCTGTATATTGGGTTCGGTTATTAAATTAATTAATCTCTTTTATTTTCATTGACACAAAATTATTCTTTAAAGACATTATTGATGGTATTGTCAACTATATTTGCACGACAGCAAGAACCTAACTGCAGAAAACAGATTTTAAATTATTTATGTTCTTATTGATCTTTATTTTTACATATATGCGAACATGCATTTAATTTTTTTACATTTATTATTTTATCTGCTCTTATATACAATAATATTTACGTGTTTTTTCTATCTAGATTTTCTATTTACATCTTCTGTTTATCATCTTCAATTTAATTACATTTATCATATTCTGTTTACATCGTATATATTTTTTATCCATTTATCTACACTGTCTAAGAAATTAATAGATTTTATTTACTATTTTGTTTTTGAAGCTGCTCATCTCGACATAGATTCAAATGAGTGGCACATTTCTTTACAGGCATGTTTTTTATTTCAAAATTAATTAATTAATTAAATAATACAGATAAATTTTGGGTACGAAAATATTGATCCTTTGACTAAGTCATAGTAGCGTAAATATAGAGCCGTTTATTGTTATTCATAGAGAAACTAATAATAAGTGATAATCTAAAAATTTAAAGAAATTTCTTGAAATTTATTTAGAACGAAAAATTTTCCTCACTCAACCCTCACCATCTCTGACAGACCTTTATATTTTAACCCAGATTCCCTAAAAGCACCTTCCTCTTCTCAAATCCATAAGAAGCTTCTTAATACTATGTTCTCTTTTTACAAGCTGACCATAAAATTGAATGATTCGTCTTAAAACCAAATTTATCGTATTTGATATAAAGTATCGTTGATTTGTAGTTCCTGCTGTACTCGTATGTAGACATTCGCTATCGTTGTACTCTATGTTCAACTCTGTAAATGTGTTAAGTGATTTATTTTAAAACATCAATACATGCAGTAGTACATCATGCCGGTCGGAAAAGCACATGAATACAAAACTTCAAGATTATGTCGTCGTAAAGACTTTTAGAAGTTGTGCGGCAACACGGGTAATCAATTCTGGCAGAAATAAATTTTCGTTACCCGGGTTTGTGAGCTCAAACAGCGAATC
This sequence comes from Agrypnia vestita, assembly GCA_016648135.1. Lineage (NCBI taxonomy): Eukaryota > Metazoa > Arthropoda > Insecta > Trichoptera > Phryganeidae > Agrypnia > Agrypnia vestita. Next base: position 49,782 of record JADDOH010003707.1, on the reverse strand, counting down.
ACGAGTTTGATACGTCATCAAGCATTTTGTACGTACTTCGCACGTTTCCGAATTCTAGGCATTCGTCGTTGCAAGTTGCTCTATTCATATAAGATGAACTATAACCATTTTTTAAGCAAGAAGATTGGGTCACAGCGGAAGAATGTCACGTATACTTAAAACACATTTAAAATGCAGTTAAAATACATATTCTTGCATAATTAAATCCACTAGTAAACTAACCGTAATTTTTTACAATGGACGTTGTTTTTTATTTATTCTTAATTTTAAGTAAAAACGTCTTTTTGTAATAAAGCGCGACATATTTACTAAGATATTACACTTTTTAAGCGTATTCAGTTCGACCTATCCATAATTATTTTAAAAAAATTACAAATTCATAATATATTTTTTTAACAAGTCAAACTTATCGGAACTAGCCGTAGAATCAGATTGGGTACCAAGAAATATGCGTTAGTTTATTTCTATATCTTTTGGTGGTCCGTGCTACATACCGTATAGGTACCTACTGAATTCAAAAAGAAGGTATTTAACTACCTATTTGGATGTGAAAGGACATATTTTAATTTTCACACATAACTAACCGCATTATAAATTACGTACTCTTTTGCCGTAAGTAAATTTATTGATACTACTCTAGAGCCAAATTGTTTGGGGAAGAACGGGGAGTGAGCTAAGATATAAGTAGACATGTTAGAGAGGTTTCCATTGCAACTGCTGATAGCAAATATTGGCACCCGTTTCTACCAGACAGATAAAATCGACAGATCATTGTACCCAATATAAATATCATGATTCTACGATCAAACTGTGACACACCATTTCAGACGTAAAAAATATTTAATCTAAATGAAGCGATATTTAAATGATAACGGATTGATAATTATTTTTGGAACGGCAACATGGACGCTTTTGTGGTTAGGATGAAAAAAGGAAAAGAAGTTATTAAATCTTAAAACTTCAATATCTCGTACATCCAGAGAAGTACGAGACGTTGCATCTCATAATGCAGGGAAAGATCGCCGGAAGTCGGATCCCTGGAAGAAGGTGAACGTCGTGGCTGAAAAACCATAAACGGTGGTTTGGCGAATCTACTGTAGAGCTTCTCTGGTCCCCAGTAAATAAAATGATGATAGACAACGTCCGTTGAACAGATAGGGCACAAGACGAAAAAGAAGAGAGATTGAAAATTACATTGAATTAAAATTACATTTTGATAAATAAAAGAATAAAAAAGCAATACGAAGTCACCCCTACGCGTAAAAACGAATCAGGCATTTTTTTTCAGATTTTCACAATGAAATCTATCTGAATATAATAATATCGCTGTCTGTCTGTCCGTGACGTTCGTAACTTGCTGGAATTACAACTTTAGATAATCAGAGTGCGACACGCAATCACCGCGCAGCACGCATCGTTCGAGCAACACGAAAAAATTAACTCGACAACGTGTATCATTTAAATTGAGCAAGCATCCGGCGCAAACAGTGCGCTGGCTATTGTGGCCAGCTCCAACTGCCAGCAGTACAATGTCACTGTAAACAAATACGTAGGTATACACTTTTACTGAACAACTGAGTTTCCCAACAATCCCAATGCCAAACTGCACGGACAAAGCGACAGTATTATCATACATTTGACCCAGAAGTTGGGCACACATCTTGATGTTTGCAAAAATCACAATCAAAACATCATCGAGTTTTTCTTTAATCTGCCTCCAACAATCGTACAATAAATACATGCATTACACGATGGTTGAAGCGTTCTGCAGTATGCTTGCTTAAATACAAATTAAAATACTATTTTAACGGACAAAGCTTTTGTTTTTCCGACTGTTTTCTAGACGTTTCCAGTTCGTACAACGACGCAAAACCACAAACTGCGCATCGCCTTTTCACAAAGTAATAAACCAAAAATAATTGACGTGTTGTCGCAAAAAAATACTACACCCTTTTAGGTCCAATCAAATTGTGTAAACAGTGTGTTCGACATGTGTGTTCGACATGTGTGTTCGACATGTGTGTTCGACATGTGTGTTCGACAAATACACTCCTTCCTGGTAAATTCTTGTAAGTCATCATAACAACGTAGTTTATTTTCTGAAATTTGGAGTCGTAATAAATATTATTGATTTAGTAGAATCTACTGATATTCATTCATTCGAATCATTCAAAACGATTTTCGCGATGCGTATCTGTTTACAAATTGATTTATGTTTGTTTTATAAATAACCAAACCGTTTTGTATATTAATTACGTCTTAGTTTTTACAATAATAATGCAGAACTAACCCGCCAAAAATGACCACTTTTATTGTGTAGGTATCTTTCGTCCGCTAGTTATGACTGTGAGTATCGCTATCTAGAGTAGTAGCACAGCGTCTTGATAACGTTAGTGATGGACATTTTTAAGTAGAGAATTATGCTTTTTTGCTTCTTATACCTCATTATTGTTTGAGCCATCTGGTAGGGTTAGTGACGGACATTTTTACGTAGAGAATTATAATTTTTTGGACCTCATTTTATATACCTCATCATTATTTGTGCAATCTGGTAGCGTTACATCGAGAATTATATATTTTGTTTAATCATTAATAATAACATATGCGATGTAAATGAATGCACCGAAATATTTAAAAAAAATCTAAATCAGAGTACTTTATTAAAAAAGCATAAAGTCGACGTCTTTTTGAAGTCATACTAATTTTGAAAACGGAAAAAATCAGCTTTTGGATAGGACGGACATTCCAAATTATTCTGAAATTTCGCGATACGAGCGTTTTAAATCCGCGGCATAAATTTGAGAGACGATAATCTAAAGGAATTACTTTTCTTCTAAAAATATCGACTGTCCCACGCAAAAGGTGAGCTGTGATTTTTCTTTATTCTTGATCACTTTCTAAGAAATTTTTATAAACTGCCTCTGTATTTAAAAAGCTCTTCAAACAACAACACAGGAATGCCGTCTGCAGTTTGTGTTTCCATGATTCATGCTTCAGTTTATGTTGTATTCGTATAAAACCAATAAAAATACATTCTCAAGTTATGCGTCAGTCAAATGTATCGATTGTTTCATCATCTTCGCTGAGATGCTGTGTTTATATTTTAGATGGACGAAGGTCGGATACCACGTGGTTCAATGTTTTCTTGCGTAATCAAATGTTCCCCGCATTATTTAATGTTACATATTTATATTTCAGCGGCCGCACCAAACATATCTCAAAATAAATTGTTGAAATCTTAAGCACACTGATTCCGTTCTCAGTTTAACAAAATATGTAAACTCTTCATCTCTAGCAGATGATAATTTGGAGACGATAACGCTCTCAGACCATGCGAAAAATTTAAAAAAATGTCAAACTAAAAATGATTTCACCAGAAAAATTTATCCATCAAAAAATTACTAGATCAATTCATTTACGTAATGAAAAACAAAGTGTATATTTCAATATTCAATGCCCTAAGTTTCGCTGTTTTCAGTTTCCGGGTAGTATATTTGTTCTGATTGTGCTGATAACCGCATTTTCGGTCAGGGCGATCAATATACACTCAAATATGTCTGCCACGGAATCCGTGGGCTGTGGGAAGCAAATGAAATACGTGAAATTAATTAAAGTAGTATTAATTAACTAATATCGTTCTTTAATTCTTACCAATTTCACTAATTGTCACTGTTGAATATCCCACTTGTCTCTGATATACTGATATGATGAGCACGTTACTTAAATCGCTCAGGTTTACACTAGAAAACTCCGCACTCCCGTTGTGTCCATCGCTTGTGTCTGGTCAACTCGTACGAGTCCAACTTTTTGTGGTTTTGTTGCGGCTGTCGAAACAACTGCCGCGCGGGCCCGTCATCTCTTATATAAGAAATGTCGTTTCGCGGTGCTTCGAGAATGATCGACTGACGTCTCCACATTTCTTTAGATTTCCTATTCATTGCAAAGCGTGTCGAGTGCTCTACAATCCTCAATTACGCGCAATTCCTTCCGCTTGTACAAACTCGTGACAATATCATCCCTTACTTTTTTGAACATCTTATTTCAAAAGGACATTATCAGTTTTATGTAAATATAATGTACCTAAATAATTTGTGTTTCCGCTTCCCTACTCCCACGTACCATATCAAAATCGCCTGTGCAAAATCGCAAAGCGCCTGTGGATGACAAATATCTAACGCGAGTGTTCTGCAGATTGCTAATAAAATAACAATAGACGCAAAACATCTGTACGTAATAATGCACAATTAAGTGACTTTGAATTTAAGACGTCGCAACCATGGAAACGAAAATATGATAGTTGATCTGTCCTTATTGTTTTTCATTAAACTCACTTACTTAAAATATCAAACGCTAAACATAAAATTTTAAAAATGTAATTCTTAGTGACAGTTTTCGAACAGTTCAGGTATCTCCGTACTTTGTTTATGAATTTTTATTGTTTATAAAAATATATTTTGAAACAATTAAATGGGATCCAGAGATAGGCTCGCATTTTATAACAAGGAACAGTAGAAAGTTTTATTTTACTGTATATTACGAATAACAATATTACATGTTTACTCTTAAATATGCATTCCACCTCATAGTCCTCCACTCATTCTACGAAATGGCAAACACGTACCTAATGTAGTTCAGGACATTGTGAACAAACAAAGAAACAGTAACTTTATTAAAGAGTTATGAAATTCAAATAATCGGATTGCTTGCCTAAGAATTTGTTTTGTTAAAAATTATTTCAAAGTTGTCATGTCAACACGTTAATTTATTTTATGTTTAAATGTTGATAAGGCATTTAATACTTCATTTGATTAAAACATTTAAAACATGTGCTTATTCAAAATTATCAGGATTTTAGTTTTATTTAAATAATTAAATGACATGAATAAACAAATATAAGAAAATTAAATTGAACTGGTCAAGAAAAGACCTAAGTATCTAAAATAATATTTCGGAGACGTTTTAAATGATACGTTATAAATTATCACGTCAGCAGAAACCAGCACTTACCTTTTAATTTTCGCACGAATTTCGTTAATTTTTTCTTTTTTTTAATTTGCGCAGGTTATAATAATATGTGTGTCGCATGTCTTTGGATAGGTTCCAAATCAGAAATGTTTGAATTAGGACGAGTGAAGAGATTTTGTGGTGTAAATATCACCTGGATGAAAAGAGATTCTAAAAACGCAATAGATTTTTTATTCGTACCTACTCATTGTGTTCTTGCAGTGTATGTACATGAGAAAGATAGCTGTTCCTGACTCACGTATTGACTGTACTCGTGAAAAAGAATCGTCTCGCTTGTGCAATTTGATTTTTGTAGATGAGAAAGCGAGATTTCTGCTGAAGATTAGAAAGAGAGCCGTCCTGATCCCGCGCTGAGCTTCCGATGGGTTTTCCTAATCGGCGTTACGTGATCTGATTTCAAAACGAAATGAGACACAAACCGATCGTTTATCGCTTTTAATTTGTATCAAGACAGAGGAATCGTTGGCAGCCGGCCTAATGTGTGGCGAACCCGAGACAAAGAATGACACTTGCCGCCAGGAACACATGTCAGATGGACTTGCCCTCTTGGACACGGCTCAACCACTTGGGATCCTCCATTGCTGGGCCAGCACACCTTCACTTGTCGCAGACGCGCATCTGATACGACTCGTTTTGAAATTCATTCGCCCAAGAGCCGGCGCTAAATAAACACGCGTAGATTTTTAGTAATTTTTAGTCATATTTTATCAATTTCTTTATCAACCTTAACACAGATATATCGTCATAATCGTAGAATAACGATGCATGTGATTTTTTGAAGTTTTGTTTACATAAAGACACTTTATGTCATAGCTCGATAACTAAAAAAGATTTTTTTTGAAACTTGAGTTAGTTAAAGTGGATACCTTTAAAACCTCAAATATAGTCAGCGCAGTACAACGACGTTTTTACACACGCTGCATTGTTCTACGATCGCAATCAGAACCGTTGTTATACCAACTTCGTATAACGGCGGTTAAATTAATGAGAAAAAATACACATTTTTTATATATCATTAGATGGCCCCTTTTTTTCACTTGTTAACGATCCAAAAAAGTCAATATGGAATTTTTTCCACATCCGTCATTGTTCTACGATCATGACGATATGTCGTCGCGGACTTCTTTATAAAACTTTTTGAGTTCTACAACTTCTCTTTAGAAATTATTTAAACATCTTTTACCGTTAAGGCAGCGTTCGTAAAAAACATCGTCTTTAGTTGTAAAATAGTGCACCACGAAGAGCCCTTTTATTTTAAAGGAATAATATAAAGCCTATGTCCATCCTGAAGGTCCATTCTAAATATTGATGAAAAAAATTTGAATTCAGATGAATAGTTTCGGAGATTACACCTACAGCTAAACTTACAAAATTTACCTCTTTATACAATATTAGTATAGATGAACAGTAGTTAAACATTTTCCCCAGAATTGGGCTCAATTCAGAAAATATTATTTTCGAATATGTACGTATCTTGCGTATATTTACTTAAATAGCGTTTTGAAATTTCAAACCACGCTTAAAATAGAAATCTATCGAAAGTGAGCAATGTGACCTTTTAGGTTATCTGCATTCTTGTGCTCCGTTTTATGTTTCGTATTTTCAAAGAATTTTAAAATTGTTTTTTTTCTTTCTGGCAATATTTTCTTTCTATTTTTATACGAAAATATGACTAAACCACTGTTTCAAATCTAAATATTTAATAACTCCCCGTAGAATAGCGGGATTGTATTTTTCAATTTATAACAAAAGATAAATAATATTATTATTTTTTTCGATTTTATGAATGTATTTAGAATGAAAACTTCACATAGGTTAAAAGGGCTTCGAACTTATTCATAAATTTTCAAAGAAATTCTCACTTCATTATAATATAATGTATCAGTTTGCTTTCAAATTTAAAAAGACAGAGACAGAAGGTCATTGCGATATTATATTTAAGATTATAATGGCTTCTATCGAAGCCTCTAATATACCAAAGTTTGTGGAGTGAAAAAAAACAACATACCTCGTTAAGTATAATGTATTCACGACAAATTAGTATATCAACGAACAAAACTGACGAATCCTCATAAAGTGACAGATCATACCCACAATTGAATATGTGTCGAAATCGTTATTAATGGTTCTCACGGTAGAAGAGGTTTTGTTTTTAAATAATTTCACAGGTGGCTTATTTCAATAAATTCAAATTGTTTTGTCAACTACCGGTATTTTAGTTTACGTCATAATTTATCTAAACGATATTTCTATATGAATGTTCTATAAACACAATTATTGGAAGTTATCCGCAGAATTAATTAGGATAAATAAAAAATAAAAATTCCAATCAAAAATATACATACCTCATTAGTGACATCTGTATTTGATTAGGGGAATGAAAAAGCTTTGGACGTCGGTAGCACTAGTGATAATTTCTACACACATGTGAAACGGTTTTAAAACTTAAATAATTATATACACTTCCAAAAATTTGATGGATATATTCTATCGTAAACGTTACATTGTGCAAAGCGATCGATTAAGCTAGTCGTACGATAGGTCGTAAACCCTATGAACATAAAAAAAAAAACTTCCATACCTACTTTCCCATAAAAAATATAATTTCGTCTCTATGAATCTATAATATATCTAAATTAATTAAGATAAGTTATGTGGGAATATAATCTTCATACGGAAAACATATATGGAAGTCTTTACAGTAGCCTCAGGGCTTAGTAAAATATAATAAGTTACGTCTCGGTGATACTTCTAAAATTTATCTTATTTAAGAATTTATAAGTATTTTTATTGTTTATTTCGAGAATGTTCCAGACCTCTGTATAGTCTAGCAGAATCCCTACAGGATCAATTTCCTCTGAAATGGACCAACATGTGGGCGTGTATTGTCCCCTGGCAACGGACGCAGAGCGAGGGGCCAATCTGCAACCATTGTGACGAGCCTCGGCTAACTTTCCCATCGTCCATTCATACGACTTGCACACTAATTGAGGACAACTTCGCCGCGCGTTTGTAGATAAAATCGGATCGACTCTATCTCACGCCGCAGCACTTTTGCGAGTTCTTCAATCGGACATGTTTACATCTGGAAGCTTCTGCCTGTCGCAAATCTGTGACGTTATTTTCAAACACTGTAAAATATTGTGCTAGGTACGCGAAATTAATCTGTTACATTATTATTACCTGTCTTACACCGACAGAATAATCTCTAAACACCATACCATAATATTTTTTATCTCACGGTAAAAAGTGATGGGGTATATCATGATGTTTGAACGATATATAAATGTCGAATGATACAAATTCGCTAAACGATACTGAAACCTCCATTATTTTTGATTTTTCTTCATTATCATTCATTCAGTAATATTGACCATTCCGTATTTAAATGGTCCCAACCAATGTAAATATTATTTTTTATAGAATGAGTACATTTTTATACACCCTAAATGAAAATAACCTCTTGGATTATGAGGGTGACTTCGATATCGACATGATCAAAATCGACTACAATAAAGTATGATACAATATAATGATCATTTTTAAGATTATAAATGGAAAAAGAAAAAAATAAGGAATTTGAACAGTAAAAATATGCAATACATATTTTTTCATATCTCCAAGATGTCAAAAATGACGGCTGGTTAAACATGTATTAGTTAATAGTGACTCAATTTTTCCTGATTCACGAAAATGACACTATTCAGTCCTACAATAAATCAATGGCATTTGTGAACGTTAGCAAATGAATTCAAAAATTTGACGTGAATTAACTTGACGTATTTATCAAAGCTCGCATTCAAAAAATACTGATCTATATAACACATAAATCACTTTTCTGAAATCCTTGGACGATAAAAATATGAACGTGATTCGGGCGCGTCCGAAATTTTCCTTTTCATTAGCACAATTAGCCCCGCATTCCCGCGGGAAATAGCGGCGGCGCGGGTTTTGATTGATACTAATATAATGATGCAAGCAATTAACTTTTACCTTCACGAAATGGATCGAAGATTTCGTTACGATGCCCTTGGCACCATAACATCTGAATGGAGTCTACTGTCCAAAGCGCATCTCACGCCGAACACGAAACGTCAATAATCGTGTTCAATGGCATTTCGTCTCGTTTGAGTGGCAGGCCGAAAAAATATTGACTGCGAGAAAAGTTCTCTGATATTGTAATAACCTGGCGAACGCGTCGAAGTGGGTAACAAACTAGAAATTAATATTATATATTATTATGAATAATATATGTTTATATACGTAAGTACGTTCTTATAAAATAAATGAACTTTAGTGTAGGTACATTGTTAAAGCAGAAAAATTGGGGATAGGTTTTCAATTTCGCTAGAAATTTTGTAATATATTTTTGAAAATGTAACATTCTAATGAAAGAATGTCATTATAGCATTTATCTTCATATTTTTATATGACATGCTTCCGCCAAAATTAATCGTCGTTAAAATATATAATATATTAAGCCCGTCAAAAATTTCAGAAAAAATCAATTATTAGATATTAATCAACGGGAAGTTGGTACCTATCTAGTTTGGATACGCGAAGCCAAAGCTCTAGAGACAATTTTTTCCAATCAAGTGACAAAGTGTCCGACGATTATATAATTATCTTATTTCAAATATACAAAATTATTTCACGTCGACATTATATTAATAAAAATGTGATCGGCTTACAAACGGCAAGCATTATTTTTATGTTGATTTTTATTAGGTAGGTACCTATATTATCATACACAAAATTCCGTTGTTATGTTTGGTCAAAATCTATTTATTTTTAATTTAGCTACGCCGGTGTATTCTTCTATTTGCAATTTTTGATTTGTCCACGATAGCGGATCCTTTTTCAACATTACAATAGAGATGTATGATTATTTTTTACAATTTCCTAGAAAATGGTACTAGTTATTGTATCTCGCGGGTCAAAATATTTCAATCTAATCATTTAGAGTACCTAAAGTCGAGCTCTAATAATATCCAGATCGGCCGCAACGTCCGCTGTTACCTGACTGCCTGACTCATCAAGTGTACTGTCCGGGTCCAGACATTGTTGAATCCACCGCGCAAAAAGAGTCAAAGAACCTTTTCAATGCGTTCCTGAAGACCAAAATACAAGTCTAACTTGTTTTAGAAGTGGCATTGACCGGCAACTTGAAATGTGTAGACACAGCTGGCGCCATGCCGGGCTTGTCTGCTCCGCGTCGACATTATTTTACCACGCTGGATGACAGAAATGCCGCTTAGTGCAAAAATGATAAAACTATCCGCTACATGCGCACTTTCTTACGAAATAAATCAACACACATTTTGCGCAAGTGTCAAGATACTTGACACAATTTTGCCACGTCAGAGACGACTGCGAAAATTCAAATTATCTTAGGTACCTACTTCTGGCGTATCACTCGGAAAAGCGGTTTCAGACGAAAAATAAATGCGGGAATTCCTTCGTGATTTACATAATTTGATGCGCTGATATAAATTTTTATCACTTTTTATAAAATAAGAAAAAGTATAAATATTCTGAGACAAGTATTACGCCTTGTGGCGACGAATTCATAAGCAACAAATCAAATATTATTTTAAACATCGCTGAAATTTTCCCAACGTATAAAAATAACATCTGGGCATTTTGATTAATTTTGATCCAGCCTAGAAGAATGCTATCATTTTCAGGTGACCATCGAATGAGTCATGACCTCCCATATATTATTCTTAAAAGATATTTTTCATAGGGCAAAACGATATTTTCACAAATAAATTATAAATAGATGAATATATATCTTTATTCTAATATCTCCGCTGACAAAAGTGACCCTATATATTTTTAAAAGATTCTTAAATCCCTGGCGCGAGTTTCTGCATTCAAATTTTATATATTACGAACGAGGTTAAGTACTTAATTAATAATTTTTTAAATCTCAAATCTATGGTTTTGGGTTTAGGATACGCCTAAATATAAAATATTATTTTGCAGAATCCGAAGGAAGCGGAGCAAGAGCGATTTTGATGTAAAGGGTTGAAATGAAAAATTAAATATGTATTGGTCTGAAAAAAAAAACAGAACATATAAACTAGTATTCTTTCATTTTAATGATCGAATCAAACAAACTCGGCAAGTTGTTCACTAAATGCTTAACCAAGGTACTTTACAATCATGATTTTTATGTGCAATACCTTTTTAAAAAAATTATTTAACATAAAAAAAAAATTATTTAACATAAAAAGAGTAGCCTGTTGGTCTTGTGGTTAAGACTCTCGCTTCGTGATCCAAAGGTCGCAGGTTCGAACCTCACTCCATACCAGCAAGTTAGTCCTATTTTCATAGCACAAGCGTTTAGCTTAGTTTGAAAATAGTAAGAATATTGATATGACATGTATTCCGTGTTCACATCTCTACTTTTTTTTTTAAATATACTTATTAACCTAACCTAAAAATCGCGAATTTATTTCATTTTAACCATCACATTAAAATCGCTATAATTCCACTTCTTTTGGTTTCCGAAACTGTACATGGTATACTTTAGTATTTCTAAGCAGTTTTATTAGTAAATAACTACTTAAAATTAAAAATATGAGATTTCGAAAACAATAACTTTTAAAACACTCTCCAGCCATCGCAAAGCTTCTTGTTGTATTTTAAAACCGTGCGATGAACACACAAATCATATGTTTAATGATATTAAAAATAAAATGCGTTCCAGCACGTTTGTGTGAGGAAAATTTCCGCATTTTTCAGCAAAAGGGCGGAGTCAACGGTCTCCACGCTGTCGCGGCGCCCTATGTTGACGATGCAATAAATCAGGTGAGCCATCAAATGCCGTTTCAAAGGAGAGGTCCCTTCGACCGAGCGCCCTCCGTCCAAAGAGATCAATCTTGTCGCGGCAGAGTTGCGAGCTTCCTAACGATGATCGCTTCTTTTAATATCGTGCCCGATAGATTGGTCCGCAAGCCAAACTATATTACGCGCAGGCGACACACCCGGAACATCTTCGGCAGTCATTTGTTTTTTAAATAATAAATTGTGGATTTGTTTATTCTATTTCTGCCGCGAAAAGCTTTGGAACATTGGTTTATTCTAGATTTGAAATTTAAACAATGTTATAACTTCGGATGTATTCTTTTTAAAATCCCTCACACTACATTGGTTAAATAATAGTTTTAAAATTTATTTAATTGTATGATATTATTTACATGAATACATTTTTTTATCTAAATCATCTGAGATCTACACCGATCTCAATGATCAACTGATTCAGATCTGATACGTTACATTGGAGAGAAGTGTCGATTTCTTTTGATGTATGGTAATCGCAATGGATACGTGACCTTTCTGTTCTGAAGGTACATTATTAAAATGAAAAACAAATGAAATTTCTCAGAAATTTCGAAATTTCAACTCAGATAGGCAATTTTTAAATTGTTTTATATTTTGCACAGAAATCTTCCAACGAGAAAACGTTTGTATATCTTTCGCGCCCGTTTTTTATTCAAAAAATATGTGTAATTAGCTGTTAATTTTCTTTATCAGAATTTTAGTCCGTTAATTGCCGAAATAGAATGCACTAAAACATCCCACATACGTGTGGCTAGCTAGTAAATAATAACGTAGTCATATTGAGAAATAACTTCTGAATGAAAACACGTGGAAATGCGGCGACTCCGGCTAGAAAGCGTACACATTCTCGCTGACATTGGCTGCGAGTCGTTTCTCAGAAGCCCGGTGAGTCCGCCTCAGTAGCTGGCGGAGGAATGCAAATCGCAGACGGCATTTTGCTGAGTCCGTTTCGTAATAGTCGTGTGTGCTCCTAATATAAATAAAGATGGCGGCCAGCTCTGACTGCCAGCGAGGTATGCAGATTCGAATCGAGCCGCCCAACATAATACGTTTATTATTTATCACATTGCTTCATTCTGACTATCTATAATACTTAAGGCTTGTATCTTTTGGAAATACTTTGAGCTATTTATTTGTACTGCAGCACGCGAAACTATTACATGATATTATTATAGTTTTGACGTGAAAACGTGGGTGTTGCATTATTTATTTAACAAACTTAACATAACTTCTCATTCCTATACCTCAAATAACTGGTACTGTTCTGAAATCTTCTGTCCTTCGCGATGATATTATAAAACAATAATTATTGTTCACTTTATTGACTTTTGAAAACATTTGAAGTTACAATATCGAGATCGTCTCTGTGTATCTCTTTCTCTCTCTTGCTCCCTACCTTCCCGGGCTATCCCATCTCGGTGGCGGTAAGGGCAGCGGATGACACATCCAATTTAAATTTCCCGCGCGAGATAAATGGCCGCCGTGTTACAGAAATACAGCGAAGGAAAATGCCCCAAAGTTCAGCAGATTAAATTATTGATTTGTTCGATTTATCACGAAAAAATATTTTTTATAGCTTTAAAAAATGTTTTTATAAATAGCATTCACTACAGACGTTTCATAATAGTTGGCTTTCGGTGTATATGTGAATCGACGTATTTCGTGATTTAATAATTTCTGTGTACATGTCGAATGCAATTAAAAAAAATTAATCGAATTTGAACTACGCCATTTACATTAAATGTTTATTTAAGCTGAGCTCCTCAGTTCATTCATAGATATTTTTTATTGTGAATAATACTATTTTCGAACCGGCGAATACCAGGCTGGCAGACCGTAGCGAGAGATGTATCAACGCCCTCTCGGAGCTGCGTCAGCTAGCGACGAGCGCGCAGTCCGAGCAGTGGAAAACGTAGATTTTACTAAAAAAATCAGATTTTCTCTTCAACATTCTGTCTCCCGGTGATCGGACTGAAATGTCGCCGAAACTCGCGGCTTTCGCCGTGACGAAACAAAAAAGATAAGTGTGTATTCGAATAACGATAATACCAACATGTAATATATGCAATAATTTTCTACGATTTTAATGAATAGTTTTTATTGAGATATTTGGAAAAATTTTTAGACGTGAATTGTCATGATAACTTTATTATTCATTTCTATAATATGTATCATATCTCCGAGAAATGTCCCTCTGAACCGAATAAAGTTGAAAGTGAAAATTTACAGAGAAAAATGAGTTGCATTTTATTCTTACCGCCTATCCTTAGTCTTGGTAAAAAGCCTTTTTCCAAGTTTTGCGAGCTGTCTAAACTTTTCCTGAGAAAAGAGTGAACAATTTGTCTTATCCTCTTCAGGTAGAACGTAATAAAGTAAGGCTCTCTTTCCACGGAGTAAAAAATTTACGAGTCATGAAAGTGTCCGTAAAAAATTCGGCAAAGCCTCCCCGATAACAGCGTGTCGTCTGCGAGCTTCAGAAATGTAATCAATTTTACGAATTTTCCGCGAAAAAGGATAAAAATTCTTATTACGGTGCTCGAAGACTGAAAAAATATATGAAAAATTCGTAAATCATCCTGCGAGAATCCGTTTTGATTTATTTATTACATTTCTCTTAAAACTTTTGCTTAGAAACAAGCTATCATAGAGGTCAAATCCGTTTGCCTTCAAAAATATGAATAATGACAGTTCCAATGTAATATGCGTTTAATTTAGCGATATTCTCTGCGGCCGCCTGTACATTTTCCGCGGTTCGCTGGCGGTATTAATTGCTGTTGGGAGCAGAATAGATCCAGCGCCCGCTCCAACAAGGTCCTCATCAGGTGTTTCCTGTAAGCGGTCCTCGCAGACTCCGACCCTCGGAAATGAGGTCAGGTAAATGAATCACTTTCATCCTGGGGCGAACTGGGGACGGGGCGTTTGTTCTAGAATTTAGAATGTAACATTGCATGGGAAAAATAGTGCCATGTGCTTGCTAAATCAATTAATGACATCAATTTGTGTTTTTATAAATCTGTCTGAAACTAAATGTGTTCAATAAATAATCAATTTCATTTTTGGCACATGTACATTATGGCTCTTTTAAAAGTTACTTTTTAATGTATGGCTTGGTGTCTAACATATAAACATAGTTCAGCTAGATATCTATAAAAAACAGTATTATGTTTCCTCTTAATAGATATACGGGGTATTATTATTTAAGCAATTTAATAATAATATCTCTAGTAAGCGAAAAAATATGCGATCAACTCAGTTTTTCCGAACAAACATTTTTCCGTTACAATTTCATCTTCGATTAATTTTCATTAACGAATGTTTGTGATGATGTTGGCTGCTTCAAAAAAAGGAACAGATGTCTTGCCGAACAGTTAATTGTCTAAGGTTTTTTAAATCATTAGGTTCTGTATATATTTCTGTTTGTCGTGTATTTCTGTAAAATATATTTAGAGCTTATTTTTTATTGATATTCGACCTGCATATACCTACATACGTAGGTAGGTATATCGGATTGACGACACAACATATCCTTGAGGTTGGAATTTGACAGTCGAAGTCAAGGCGATACAATTTCTTCAAAGAAGAAATTCTTTTATCGATAGAAGGAAACCACTTTCAAGCACCACTAGTAGTGTCGAATTGTAATAAAGGTTGTCAAATAACCCTGAAACTTCTGTTATAAACCCTTTTTAAAAATATGTTAATTGAGATCATTATGAAAAACGCGTACCTACATTTCTTAGGCTAAGTCTGCCACTGCCGGGTTTTTGGCAATTTTCAGTATTTTTAACGGATTCAGACAGGTAGGCCGCTATAAATTTCACTAGCAAAATTTTACGGAAAATAAATTCATTATTTTTATTTCTTCTGTTTTTAAATTTTGACTCCGGTGATAAATGCCGACAGAAAATTGGTAGTTTGGGAATCTAACTTTTAGATAAACGTAAATTATTCTTAAATGCGAGTAACAAATAGAGGCCATTAAACTATCAGCGAGAACGAATCTTCTCATATTTACGACCGCAAGAGCTTAGTGGAATAAACCAATTTTGCAAGGCAAAGCGAAATCTACGGAAATTTGTTTTGTTATAACTCGTTGTACTCCTAGGTTACGTTGTTATGTCGTACATAATGTTATGTTGATACACGTATTTATGTAATACCAAATGACCTTTCAAGAATAAGCAACATTCAACGATGTTTCCAATATGCGTGCAAATTTTCAGTTTAAATTCTCAGTTTGTATGGTGTCGGAATATGTCCATCCGAGACATCGTTCAACGCTTTGATACGAAACAGTAAGCCTGTGAAATTAATAGAGCAAAGTTATGCGATTGTTGATAACGTAAGTCTCTGTTACTTCGTATGCTCAATGATTGCTTACTTAGAATAAAGTTATTTAATTAAGTTTCAAAGTCACCTCCGACTTGAATCACAAATATCGCAACATATTAAATGTTGTGGTTTAGCTATACAAAATATTCTCCCGGTGGGCGATACAACTGAATATCTTACTCGTTTGCTTGAATCTAAATTACTCATTGGATATTAACGGTTGATTTATTAATTCAAATTTGGGCGCATAATATTATTACACAATAAGATTTTTTCAGAAATTAGTTTATAAAAATAATGTAACACACTATAGATCGACCACAATCAAAAGATCATTCCCTAGCTTTGTCCAGGAGGAAAGTTGCCTAGAAACCCTCAGTATGATATTCCAAATAAATATATATTTTTTAGTTTAAAAAATGTTAGGTACTTACTTACTAGAAAAACTTCTTTTGTGTTCATTTTTTGCATCGTAACAACACACATATTTTTCGCGCACATTCTTTTGAATGCGGTCTAGCTATAACACATAATTTAAAACGTTTTTCTCTACTTTTAACTTATTTTAATTTAAAACTGTTTAATTCTCTTTCAACACGAATGCAGTAATCCATTGCACTGTTTGCTCAGAAGAATCTTAATTATTATGCATTAATGTGATCTAAGTAAGAGTTTGTCGTAATATAATGTTAAGGAAATTATTTCCTTGCACCTAAATGAGTACCCATTTAAAAAAAATACATAGTACCTGCGTGTGCTCAATTCAGACATTGTTTACGGCAAATAAAAAACGACGTCCCCCCCCTATGAAACTCCCCTACAAAAGTCTCAAAGTCATTCTGAGAACTGTTCCCTCCCGAGCCTAGATGTGGGTTGCCATTATGCAAAACTTTTGAGGTTTACATAATGCCTGTAGGTAACTGCTTAAGAAAGCGTAAACCTCAGGAATATTGACGAGGTCTGCATGGCAACACCTTGAAAATCTGACGGCAGACATTATTGTGGCGCGCTCTATTCACTGATTTTGAGTCAAAGAAAATCGTATGAAAAGGTTATGATTGTGTTTCTACTAAACATCATTAGTTCAAAAAATCGTTTTCATATTTTTTTGTGATTTGAGCTGCGAGTGGGCTGGTTAAATTTAAATAATTAAACAGTCATGTTTATTTATTTTTTTGATATTAGATGGGTACTTGATTTCATATGGATTTTAAAATCAAGGAACCAACTAATTAATACTTTTAATAATTGCAGGGTTTTGAAGCTGAAAATTCACGAATAGACAAAGCATTTGTTTTTTTAATTGAATTCCCCTTTCTTCCTCACTTTTCTCCCGTTTCTCTTCTCTTCTTTACGTATTATGCAAAATAACAAAAATTTGTTTTTAAAATAACCGTATTAGCCATCTAGTTATTTTTTTTTATTTGGCATTAACATTGTGGAATGACATGATTGATTTATATATAAATAAAATACAACTTATACTATATATAATTATATACAACTTTTGAGTTTAAGTATAAACTACTAGTTTCGATAACTACAAATGTTCTTATCTATAGGTGAGAATACATATAGAATATTTTTATATGTTTATATTCTCACCTGTTGATGAGAACATCTTTAGTTCTCGAAACTTGTAGTGTATGCTTAAACTCGAAAGTGGTCGTATACAAATGTTTTATTTATATATAAATCAGTCATCTAGTTAATGATGAATGGGTCGTGTTTCATTCTGCCAATTAAAATTAATTGTTTGTAATAAAAAAAATATTTAGAATACATCCACAAATATCTTAAAAAATTAATAACACAAAAAATATTTATGCAGCTTTTCATACTGAAAATAGTAATAATTATACCCATTTATTTAGTAACTATAGATTTATTACCTTTTTTTTAATTTTGTGTTTTTTGGATGACGACAGATAGTCGAAGAGGTTTTGATGGTGTCAAAAAATTTTGATAATTATTATTTGATTATAATAATTATTCGATTTATTTTTAGTGCACTATTTCACCATTTCACCGAAGTCACTCGAGAATAGAACGACACTCTAGACGTCCTCCAACAACGATGCCCCTCCCACGTTAATTGAATATAAATTTAATCTATCCATTTGTGTACAATTTTCATTCCCATGGCAATAAACAACGGCTTGACGAGATAGATCGCAGTGGGTAGCGATTCTGATAAAGGCGCTCAAGTGGAAGATTATGATAGAAAATTTTATTTTAATATTATGCTATTAAGTAGCTTGTTGATGTGGTGGTCATGACGCTCGTCTAGTGATCTGGCGGTTAGTGGTTCGAGCCCCATTCCAGGACACGCATCAAGCTAGTCCTATTTTCATATCACAAGAATTTACCTTAGTTTGAAAATAATAAAAATATCGACGCGTGTTCACATCTCTATTTAATAAAATGTTTGCACTCTTATTTTATGTAATTATCGTATGTGTGTGGGTTACGCAAACAGTTCACAGAGAAGGAAAAAAGAATGAATAAAATTCTATTATATTTAATTTTGACATATTCAAATTTCAAGTGAGTTTTGGTTTAAAATATTATATATACATTTTTAGATAAGTATTGTATCAAAACAAAACATTGATCTTTATGGGTACCTACTCAATAAAATATGTAATCACTGCGAGTTTTTTAGGTTGTTTTTTGTCACGTATTTTTCACAGATTACTCCAATATGAAATTTTTACGCTAGCTGTTTACATATCTGAAACAGAATCAATCAACAGCGTGTAAGAGAGTAGACATGTTTATTTTTAATAGCTATAAGTGTGTTTGCCAACACTCGTCAACCGTAGACAATCTCACTTGTATCGTGTTTTCTTTCCCACAACAACTATGCCTCTCCATGAATACGTAAAGTAAATATAAACCCGCTCCGCGCGCGTCGAGGCAGCGGCACAAGACAACTGCCCTTAGCATAATAATTTTTTCGCCAACTGAAGTGGAGAAAGTGGTCCAAGGTGATGTTCACGGAGGCGTTTGCTGATCTGTTCTAAATTTTGTCTAGAGGAACGTTAAAAAGCAATTTATTTAGCAAGCTGTTTTTTGCAAACGTAAATCGCATATTCATCGTATAACACATAATCATCATTTTTAGCTAATGTTATTATTTTGATAATAATTTATACAGGGTTATTTGTAAAACATTAATAACCTCGCAGGTCTATATTCCTGCCTTGATTATGAGTCGAAAATGTTCAAGCTATTATGACTTAATATCAATAGTTAAGAAGATATGCGACATCAAAGTTTGCATTTTTTATTTATTTCTGACTTATTTTTTGTAAAACGTTGGACTAGCATTACAGTAACTTATATCGAATATGAAAAATTCATTCCCTTTAATACAAGTCAAATAAAAAAATAAAAACCATCGAATTATTATTGGAAAACATTCCAATTAGAATTTTTTCGGGGTTTTTATCATTTTATTTAACTTGTATTGAAACGAATGAATTTTTCATAATCGATATGAGTTACTGTAATGATATTCCAACGTTTTACAAAAAATAAGTCAGAAATATTGAAAAAAAAATGCAAACTTTGATGTCGCATATCTTCTTAACTATTGATATTAAGTCATAATAGCTTGAACATTTTCGACTCATAATCAAGGCAGGAATATAGACCTGCGAGGTTATTAATGTTTTACAAATAACCATGTTTATTACATTATTATTGTATGTATTGTGTTAGCCACTTCTCAGTAATCTAAATATAATAATTTCGTTGTCTGTCCGTCTGTCCGTTCGTCCGTCCATCTGACTGTCTATCTGTCCCCCTAACTTCATCAATCCGTAATTTCGTTCAAAGTCACGGCTAAAACAAACAAATTAAACTGCTAGAGATGGGGCTTGAACCCTGGGCCAGCAAACTCCAAGGCGGCAATGATAGAGAAGTTGCTACCGCTGCCTCTCCGCAGACCGCCAAAAGGATACTATAAATATACACATAACAGTTAGTCTATGATAAAAACGCGTACATTTACTTGTCAACAAACTATTTGAATTTTTAATTATTGAAAACATTCTCTTCAAAGAAGGACGCTATTCTATGATATTCTAAAAAAAAACTGTTAACTTAATTGGGAGGACTTGATATCTTGTTCTTTGTCAAGGACCGTTGTTTTGCCAAAAAAAATCCAAATTTTTCAAGTACGGCTTCATTACGCGTGAATGAGGCCAGCTTTTTGTAAAAGTGCCAAATAAGTATTGATACAAAAGCAAAAATATGTTAATACTTTATGAAAGCGAATTCACTTCAAATATCAAAAGTTTTTCGTGGCGTCGATAACATTCCCCTCTGGAGAGTCTATTTGAAGTATTTTTTGTCGTCATTAAAATCAGCACCCCTCGCTTTTAGAATATATTCATGAATTTGTGAAGATTTATTTTCCCTGCGAATTTTTTCTACAATGCGACCTGTAACTCAATTCTAGAGTACATTCCTCAGAGCCATAAAACTTCTCCAGTGACATATCTCGAGGCGACAGTCGTACCGGATGGACTAGATACATCAAAACGTATTAATCAGTTGGCGAATTGGTAAATTGGGTATTTGTTTTTTTAAATAAGTGCGTTACACTTTTTCATTCACCAACGATTTATTCTTTTTTTTCATTTTTATGCTCTCGACAGCGAAGATGTAGTCATTACGGCAGTGACGATATAGTAGCTAAAATTACACTTTTTTCCTGCGGCACCTTGGGTACCATATTTCATAGAGACAGGATCCCTCGATTCGCCTTATAACGTGACCAAATGTCATATGTTTTACATGTGTAGTGTGTCTATTTTCCGATGTTCATGTTAGCTTAGTGTACGTGTCTCAGATCCAAACACAAAAATTGTCCCTAAGAATGTTCATCTTTAACGACATTTATTAATAAATTAGAGAACTATATAGGGTTATTTGGAACACATTAATAACCTCGCAGGACTATACTCCTGCCTTGATTATGAGTCGGAAATGTTCAAGCTATCATGACTTAATATCAATAGTTATAGAGATATGCGACATCAAAGTTTACATTTTTTTTTCAATACTTCTGACTTATTTTTTGTAAAACGTTGGAATATCATTACAGTAGCTTATATCAATTACGAAAAATTCATTCGCTTCAATACAAATCAAATGCAATATCAAAGTTTGCATTTTTTATAAATATTTTTGACTTATTTTTTTACAAAACGTTGAAGTATCACTTCAGTAGCTTACATCGATTACGAAAAAATTATTCGTTTCAATAAAGGTTAAATTAAAGAATTAAAATCTTGAAAATATTCCAGTTTAAATTGGAAGATTTTTATCATTTTATTATTGTATTAAATTTTTCATATTAGATATAAGTTACTGTAATGATAGTCCAACGTTTTGCAAAAAGTAAGTCAGAAATATTGAAAAAAAATGCAAACTTTGATGTCGCGTATCTCGGTTGCTTGAACATTTTCGATTTATAATCATGGCAGTATTGTGGACTAGCTCTGTTACATACTTTATATGCTTATTGAATAATAAAAAACAAATACAGACCTCTTTATATGTTCACTTATATCATACACAAAAGTGATTATGTGACATCTCAAAG
The DNA here is from genome assembly GCA_016648135.1 of Agrypnia vestita. Classification (NCBI taxonomy): domain Eukaryota; kingdom Metazoa; phylum Arthropoda; class Insecta; order Trichoptera; family Phryganeidae; genus Agrypnia; species Agrypnia vestita. The sequence goes on along the minus strand of JADDOH010003707.1, from coordinate 27,959 downwards.
TTTATGATGAAATCACATATACCATGTAGTTATAAGATGCCTACCAAAAACCCTGTGTTCTTTACTTCAATGTTTAATTGTATTTTTCTTTAGTAAAATATATAGAGAATATTATTTCCTTGGGAAAATACTCGGCTTGCTAATTGCTTCATTAAGATTCGTCAGTTCATTAATTAAAGTCAAAATTAAATGGAAAGTGAAAAGGTTATCTCAATGTTTTTACGGCATTTACCGCCATTTACTTGTTGTCTGTTTCTACGTGAATAATAATTCAAGAAACTCAATCAAGGCAAACGCCGCTATGACATTTAACATGTGTTAACATAAATTATTTGTTACATTCGCTTTAAGGCGAAGCTTTACCTTTAAGTAACATCTATCGTATAGGATTGTTTTTACTTCAACTTTACTTTACTTAAGAATACATATAATCTTGTATAGGAAGTCCAGACAAAATATGTATGCAAAGTATGCAATTCTCACCTGCAGTAGTTGAAATGGTATGATTATTATTTTTATAATTTAAGTGTAAAGGGCGGTGATCAAAACAGTAGCATAAGTGATAATTTTAAAAAACTAACGCGTTTTTATTATACTCCCTTTCTCATTGAAACTGGTTTCGCGCCTACTCCACGCGTCGAGCTCGAAACATTAAACAATATATAAATCGTTAAAATTTCGAAACAGCCAAAATTATACTATAATTATTTTTTAAACGAAAATTTGTTAGATCATTTTTATCGTCGCCACGAGTCTACCTGCAAAGTTTCAGCTCGATTGGATCACGGGAAAAGGATTAAAATCGATCCAAAGTTTTTTCGGCAGACAAGCAAGCAATCAGACGCCACGAGTTAAAAGAAAGGGTGTAAAAAAGCATAGATTTTTGCGAAAACGGGTTAATGTTTGGTGTAAAACGCAAAAATTGAAGCTTTTTTCTTAATTTTTACTTTCATAACTAATCAAACTTTTTATAATCTTATGATAATTCGTCATAAATAGTATATTCTCAAATTGATTTAAGAGAAAAATTAAATTTAAGATTATTGTGCACAATCTTTAACGCAATTCTTTACTTTTCAGTATCTTAACGGAAACGTTTTTCTTATCGAACCCTTGAATATTCACAGAGATAGGTAGGTACCTAGATATAAATTGAGCTCAAAATTTATATGGCTACTTAATTGTATGTATGTAGGGTCATTGTACATACTCGTATATAATACATTTATTCGCGCACAAAAATTATTATTATTTTAGTTGAGATTCCCGACGCTGACCCCATTACGTGGATTTTACCAGGTAGCTGATAATTAATACAGATCGGATATATTTCACGGAAGAAGTAAATTAACGCTACTCTGTTTTTAATTACGCTAACGAATTCATTTAAGGGACGCCATTTTAACCTTAATTGCGGCCGATACTGAGAATTTGACTCTTGGCTAGGAGATACCATGACATGGAAAGTAAATTTTTAATATGGTGGTACCATTAATTATTATTAAACACGGAAAAAGTCGCTTAGAACTTTCAAGGAGACATGTTTCCAGGGGGATTTTCTAAACCAAAAATGTTCGTAGGTACCTGTCTATCTGTCCTATCGCGGATCAAGTACCCACTCTATCAAACGTAGGTATAAACTAGCCATACACCCGGGAAAAATCACGGGACATAATAATTGCAGGATTTTAAAGCTGAAATTTCATGAATAGAAAATCTTTTTTTTTAATTGACTATTCGCTTAACCTAAAACTAAATATAATAAAATAAAAATATAAATTTCGATATTTACGTGTTGCTTGAGCCGCGCGCTCACTCACGTATTATACTCAATTATCTCTATATATATATATATTTTCAACAAGTTACGAATTTACGGACCGACAGACAGACGGCGAAATTATAATTTTGAGACAATATTAACAAAAACTCCACATTGAACATCTTCATTTTTTCAGTTTATCTGAAATTATTTTGAGCGAATTACGAATACCTACAAATATTCTCACATTTTCGATATTTAAAAAAGCGTGGGTGAAAAGTCAAACAAAATTATTTGTAGACTTTTGACAGCTTATATTATCAAAGGAAGGAAAATAATTTAAGGGTTGTTGAGAATAATGCGGAGTAATTTTAAATTACTTTAAAGACAGTGTTTATTAACTCGTTTTTGTCGAAATATTAACATAATTAATTAAACGTTTCTCTTACCTACTTTGCGAAATAAAAATTTTATCGCATATTTTTTTTTGTAATCACTTCAAAAGGACTTGAAAGGGTCGTTGAACTTTCGTTGAACTTTTATTTCTTTTTACAAAGATGGGGTGTGACGCTGACAAGGCGGGGCGAATGCCGTCTTGTGAATGCGTGAATATTGCCCGGCATGCAATATATCTGTCTAGCCTGTCTATTATGTCCGGCACGCAATATATCTTTACAAATCCACAACCGAAATATAATATCATCCCCCATGGCAACCAAAATATAATATCAACTCCCTGAAACATTCGGTGTATTGAACTGTGAAAGGATGCCGCCGCAGTCATCATTTACGAAATATTGGGGAATACGTAAGTGATACAATCTGTGCCGTTTCGACTGGAGGTGTTTACCCTTCTATTGAGTTGATTGTGAGGTCACTGACACACATCCGGTTACGGAAGTGCGATGGTTTATTCCGCCATTGTGGCGGTTTCCGTCGAGCTACCTACCCTCCGCGGATAATACAATTTGATTTTCTCGCGAGTAATGAGAATGGGGAATAATTTAACGACTCCTGGAGGGTTGTTCTACACAGATTTACTAGCGAACAATATTATTTATGTTAGGTACAAATATGTCTTCCATGATTATAATTTAGATACGATACAGCAGGCAACCAAACTCCAAAATTTATTGAGTCGAATATGTTCAAGCCATTATGGAGATATTAATTCATTTTTTTTAAATATAGATGCGAACACGAAATCATTTCACATTTTTATTCTTACTATTCTAAAACTAAGCTAAACGCTTTCGCTATGAAAATGGGACTGTCTTGCCGGTATCCTGGAATAGGGCTCAAACCCCACTAAACCAAAAAACTACTTTCAATTCAATTTTAGATTTTATTTAAGATCCCTTACCGATACTTTTTTTCTCAAATAATTATATTATCTGAATTACAGCGAGTTACCCCCCCCCCTTCAGCTATACCATTTATTTTTCGATTCAGTGGGATGTTTGAAATCAGATAATCAAAACCCTTGAATTTCTCAAAATGCAATAAAACGTATTTATCTATGAAAAGGCTCAAATATACTCGTAAACTCATAACTTTACTCGTACCTACCTATTTATATGTTAGGTAGGTATATATACAGAATTTTAACGTGTTTTTAATTTTAACGTCTCTCACATTTGAAGAAAATATTCATAACCTAAATTATATTTATTATAAAAATATTTATATAAATCCTTCCATTACCTGTTCGGTTGTAAATAAAATAATATTGAAGTGGAACGAATCAGTGGACCCAAACAAAAAAAAATTAAGAATAATACGCTTCGGTGAGTGCTTTTCCAATAAAAAAAACATCGCGAAGTTTGCAGTTTATTTTGGCAAGTAATCATTTTGAGCAACGCCAAGAAAGCGTTTTAATCATTTTAATTTTTGCCCTCCGTCTGCTGGTAATAACTCAAATTCCTCGTCAGGGCGGTAACCGCGCTGGTGTTGGATAACAGACCCGCCGGTGAGGAATAACAGCGATCTGGAAATAGTGAATGTGTACGTACCGCATATTTCAAATGTTTATACTTGCCCGTTAAAATAATGTAACTGCATAGTTGAGCGAAGTGACTAAGAAACCCGTAAATAACGTGCGAAAAATGAGCCCGCGTGCCAAAAGTCCGTCTTTGCTAACAAAAAAACACAACGGACGTCATTCTCTTGAAAAATAAAGTCTCAGACAGCGCTCGGCCGCTGACACACTTCACCCGAATAATCTTTATTTAGAAGAAAAACTCTCGAAGTAATAGGTACGTTCATCGATTTTTAGCGTGCACCGCTAAGGTAAACGAAAATGAACAATTAAAATAGTACCTACCTTGCTAATATTATTGTGGGGTCCCTAAGTGCCCGCAAATATAATATTGTGACCTTGATCCGTGTGAATTACCTGACAAGATCAATTATGGATTTAGTAATTAAACATTTCTGTGGTTAAGTACTGTCGTAGATTGATAATTTGCGTTTGGCGATTTTGGCTATTTCATGTAGCATTTACAACTCTAAACAGATGCGTGATCGACACTCGGCCACATTTTAAATCATGTTGCGAATTTATACATTACACCGTAATACTTAAATAAATTAGGTATATCTTGTGAATTTATGATATGGGAGAAGAGAAAGGGTAGGTGAAGTATTGAAGCAGTGAATGGATGTGAAGCCAGCAAATAATGGAGAGAAAAAAAACAGTATCGTGTTAATTATTTAACTATGAAAATATCTAATGAATTATTTTTCTTTTTTCCAGATCTGTTGTATAGACAAACGATCACCATAAACAACAGCCCCCTCGAAGTAGAGATCATAGATGTTTCGGGAGAAGGAGAAGATGGCTTCCCATTTGAACAGGTTAATATTCATTCAATCATATATTTACCGTCAGCATACAAAAATTAAATACCCATTAGCAGCCATGGCACCACAAAGAATGCGTGATTTTAAGCATTTTAAATGAGAGAAAAATTATTTTACTAGTTACTCCTTGCTACCTACTGTCATATAGTATTTGATCAAAGTCATTTCTATATTTTACATTGACTTATTATTTCCCAGACTATTTAAAAATACTCGACAAATTACAACGCTTAAGTAAAACATACAAATTAAAAAATATTTTTTCCGATAACCTGTGTAACTCATATCAGGCATTAAGGCAGGTATTATCAATACCTAGTGTAAACAATACCCAACTTCAAAATGATCTACAAAACTATCTCCTTTCTTTTTCAACATTTTTCTTTTTCTTATTATGATTATAACACGTTCAATTTAAAAAATTGTAGGTACATGTTACTATTAACTCCATAAACTCCAATTCTCGGCAATAAAACATTAATTATTCTCAATGTCTTTAAATAGTTGGCGTCGTATATTTCCTCTTAATATTGATTATTTAATGTAAAATATTGATGAATACGGTAGAACGGTCATTCCCATCCAATATGACCAACTTCTTTATCAGGCGGCTTTATTCGCTTCAGCCAAAGATTGAATTCGTAAATAATGAAGTAGATATTTTTAGTTTTTCACTAGCCATTTTCACGTGCAATTGTGTTTTTTGTAATAGTAGCTAAAATATGAATTTTAATTGCGGAAATATTCCAAAATTGTTGGGCTCATAACTGCTATCGTGCTTCTGCTTTAAGGAAAGATCAACTAACGTAGATTATATATAAATATACGTAGAGAGTGGCGTTCGACAGATGTGTCATTCCACGCTGAAGACGTCCATGTTTGCGTGTTATTAATGTTGCGTTTCGTCGCCAGGTGCAATGGGCGGACGCCTGTCTGGTGGTGTACGCCATCACGGACCGGCGCAGCTTCCAGCACGCCTCCGAGACGCTCGCCGCCCTGCACAAACTGCGCCCGGGAGCGGGCCCCCTGGCTCTGTTGGCCAACAAGGCAGACCTCGAACATCTCAGAGAGGTAAGACCAATCACTTACACTTTTATTAGGTACCTACCCACCGCGAAATGTATGGCAACACCTGAACAGAGAACGAACAATCCTAACCCCAAAATAGACGAGTTCAACTCGTACCAACGGATCATTATTTGATAGTATTTTAAGACGGTACATTTACACGATATCAACAAAATGTTGATGCTTTATTTTTTACGCAGTCGTAAATTATATCTTGAATGTTGATAAAAAGGAACGTCTCTTGAATGATGTTTTCTCATATTCGAGACATTTTCTCGAAAAAAATTCCTTTCTTAGTGTTTTTATGTAGTATGACTAAATTAAATTTGAATATGGTGACGATTAAATTAATAATTATATGTTATGATTAAATTAATAAAAAATAATGTATGGAATTATGAATATGAAACAAAGTTTGAGTAAACTATTAACATATAGTTTATAGCTCATTCAATTATACAATTCAGAAAATAAAACAGATTTGTTACCACAAAACTATCAGCATTTCAAAATCGACAGAAAGTTTCATTTTAAAATAGTCGAGCTTTCATGAAATAGATAGGTAGGTACCCACATCTACAAATTCGCTGTAGTCATTGTTAAGTATAGGTAATATATGTGGCCTGAGCAAAGGGGACTGAATATTGTATTGTGTTCTTGCATTTTCGTAGTAAAATTATAACAATATTAAAGATTCCACTATTGAAAAAACAAGTTAGGTACCTACTGAGAAATAAATCCGCCATTTTTACATATTGGTCGTAGTATGCGTCATCAGTTCTACTATCAGCATAGTGGGTAGGTACATATCTCTGCTCTACTCTGCAGTAGGTACCTACGCACGTATGAATACCAATAGAGACGAACGTAAAAAGTAAAATTGGATAACACCAGGTCAATATCTATTAGGAATACATACGTACGTTTTCTTTATTTGTACACAGAGGGTTTTGTTCCATTTGCAATTCAGAGGTTGTTCAAGTTAAAATTTATATAACCATAAGCCAGTTAAACGTCCCACGTAGGGTCATTGGCTTACCAAAAGTGTGCCTCGAGGAAGCCATTAATAACATTAGATTCTCAAAATGGCCACGCGAATCGCGCGTTTGTCACGTTCTACCAAAACATTTATAAACTTTATCTCGACAATACGACGGAGATAAAAGTCACAGGAAATATAAAGCTTTGGATGATTCCTTAATGTGAAAAATTTAAATCAACCCATCAAAGTAACTTTAAATTACTTTTTTAATTTCATTAAATAAACCAGACATCCTCGACTAAAAGTTAACAGCGGCAAAAATACAACAAAAACAAAATATTTATTGCGTTTCCGGCATAACTAATGCATTTCATTTGCATAGCGAATGTGCATATTTTTAGTGATCGTTTTTATATACAGGAAGTGATAAAAAAAATCAGCATTGTATTAAAATTATATTTTTAACGGCAATGATTGTAGCATGTGAGAATTACAGGATCAATACACGGAGCCTTCAATTTTTTTTTCAATTAAAAAAAAAGTAGGCACCTGCTTTAGATCAATGTTAAAAGTCGGTACGTATACAAATATGTTGCATCTTAAATTCAATTTTCTAATACAGTTTTCGTGTTAATTTTTGAGTGACCCGCCATAAATATAATATCTTAAAACGGTGCCATTATTTGTATTGAATAGGATTATCAGAATATTATTTCAGCATTAGATATTAGTCTCATCGATCACTTGGTGTGTGGTTCGTAAATAATTTTATTACAGAACGGAATTAAGTAATTGGCTTACTAGGAAGTAAGTTCTCCAAAAATGAACCTTTTGTCGCCAGTATATTATTATAAAACGATTTTCAGAATTTTATGAAGGTCACAAACGTGGATACATTACACCACACTTGGTATCACGCGATGTAATTCTGATTAGTGTTGAATATTAACACATTAATTTAAATATAATTACTACTAGGAAGGTCTTCCGATACGTATTAGGTAGGTACCTATACATATTAATTTTTTTTTTCATAAAAATAATCTACATCAAAACTTATATAGGTACCTACGAGCTTATGCCATTAGCAATGTTAGTATTGATATATCGAAACGGCAAAATAGTTCGATTTAAATAAGTACTGTAGTTAATATTATTTAAAAGCCGATAGCTATTTTATACATCTAACATCTGTGATTGAAAAATGTAACAAATAATAATGTACGGAATAACGCAGAGCTTCGAAATCCTGAAATGTAATAAAATGTAAACGATTTTCGTATACTTAGGTATAAATCACCAACTCTTTTTAAATTCCAAATTCCAGCAATACGTGCTTCAAAATTTAATGCTATTTCTTTTTTTAATATCTTCTTATTAAGCTGTCTTATAATGAAGATTTTCGGAGGGCACTTACTGAAAATATTCCCGTAATATTTTCAAATACCGTTAGGGTAATAATGCGTTTCCACTCATTATTTATACGCACTATTTAAGTGGAAGAATTATCGTAAAATCGTCTAACCCTGATTCAAAATTATTTTTAGCTGAAAACTACTCAGACGGGGAAGTGTCAAATTGTTTATTTTAGCGTTTGGGTTATCTGTTTGAAATCTTTTTATCATTCTGTTGAAAATTTAAAACTTTGTATTATAATCGACAATTTTAGGAGCGCGTTGCATTGAAAGTCACAAAAATTAATATCACTGGCAATTTTTACACTCGAAGCTAAATATTAAATCGTGAAGCTTCTTTGCGAAAAGATAAATATGAAAAAATGATAAAAAAGCTGGCGAACCTGTCGTCTGAAATATTATTTCACTTATTTACGGGCCCAATTACTTACTTGCGTGAAAGAAATTCGCGAAATCTTCGAAGATTTTAAAAGTTATCGGTATAAATAACGCAATTAATTAAAAGCAATCAAAATCGTGACAAATCTGGAAAGGTGACAATTTATGTATGTCGGCTCGGAAATAATTGATAACTCGATCTCGTAACAACTAATCAATCTTCTAAAAATAAAGCAACGCTGTAAAATATTGTATTACCTATCCTTTAAGTGACGTATTATATAAATTAATTCATAACTATTTCTGTCGAAATAATGCCGGGATCTGTCGCTGTCTTTGTCAGGTAATCACATGTCTAACAGTAATTGACAATCAATTTACCGATATCGGAGTTCTATTATTGTGGTTATTCAGCCTTGGGCCGAACTAAGAGCTTTTACACAACAGTTAGTATTTATGGAAACGAATATACTGCAACAAACCGCGATATGTTTTAAAACATTGGAAGCGGGTCCGGCTAACTGGAGCAATCTCGAATTTGTCAACGGATTTGAAGAGTGATTTACGCGATTTTTACTAAAGGGGAACACTCCAAGGCCCGGCTTCTTTCTCCGCCGGGAGATGACGAAAGCGAAACTGCAACTTGCCAAAACAATGACTAGCGACAATACGCGTCGTCTTAGAATTCGGCGCGTCCACGCTTTTCTCGTTGTTCGAACATGAATGAAAATTTTCCTTAAGCTCCGGGATTTTACGGCTCACATTCTAACGATGTACGTAATTTAAATTATAAATAAGTGTCTTTGCCCCGGTTTTCTCGCGATGCAACGTAGACTTTGTAGTCACGCGAGCGATTGGCGTGACGTACCTACTCAGCTAAAAACTAATTTGGAAAATTATATTAACAACGTTAAGGCGTATTTGCAGTGTTGCAGACTACCAAAATATATAGACATTAACTAACGTACTTCTTTGTACTAAACTGGTGCCACTGGTTTCAATATATCTGACTGGTTTAAAAAGAATACTACGATCTTGTTAATTTTAAAACGATTATAAAAAGATAAAAGAATAAATAGTTTAACTGCATTACATACGCGAGGGGAGACATTTTTTCGCTGTATCCCAACCCCCATTTCTAAAAAACGGATTTAAGTTATCTCTGAACATTTTTATAGTCTGTGGGAATTTTCAATTTCTAATTTAAAACTGTTCGTCGTATGTTGAAAACATATTTTCTTTGATGACACTCGCTGCATTTGCCGATGAAAAGTGTTTAAAAAAGCTACAATAATACTTTATCGTTGTTGCAGGTGGAAGAGGTCGAAGGCCGCACAGCCGCGATCCAGAACGGCTGCCCCTTCTACGAGGTGAGCGTGGCGGAGAACAGCTCCGACCTGTACCAGGCGTTCGAGTTCCTGGTGACCGAGTGCCGCGCGCTGCAGTCGTCCACCAAGTCCAGGAAGTTCTCCGTGTCCAAGATGATCGGCACGCTCATCGGCGGCAACTCGGCCGGCAAGGGCGCGCCCAGCGGCGCCCCGCAGGGCGGCACCGTGGTGGTGTGCCACAAGTCCGACCTGCACCGCACGCGCGTGCTCAAGAGGCGCCAGAACTTCACGGCCACCGCCTCCCTGTGACTGCAGGCCGGCGAGCACTGCGCCACCCCCGTCCCCTGAACGGTCGCCCCTACCCGGCCCTGTTCTCCAGGCGCGGGCGGCCCGCAGCCGCTCCGCCCGATGCGGACCTGACACGGAACTGGAACTCAGTCTGTCGGATCTGAATGTCGTCGTCACGCACGAACGCTGGCTTTGCTCAAATGTTTTGTCTATTATTTGCATCTACGGATATCGTAGACAAATAAGACATGTTTGAAGGATTCCGTCATATTGACGGTGAGTAGTAGGTACGAGAGGCTAAGGCGCGGTGATATCTGAAAGACTCGGAAGCGTATCGAGGAGGAAGCTGTAACGCGCCAGGGAGACATCCCCGCGCGGCCCACTCGGATATAATGCGAAGGGACAAACGCTACTTTATATGGATAAATTATGGACTCAAACATAATGCTCTAAGATTTTATACGAATAATATGTGTATAAGAAATTTAGCACGTAAAACTAGACCAATCTGGAAGAATGTCGTTCATTGTAAGAAATTATAAATATAAACACTTGTACTGTAAGCGTCAATTGATTTCAAATGAAAATTGCATTCTGAGGAACATTTTTACAAATGTTGTAAGTATGATTAAAAAGTCCATTCGTAAACAGTAATATATTTAATAGACAATAATCATATTGCCATTGTGCTCTATAATATTTTTTCCCATATTTTAATGAAAAGTAATTTAATGTCGATTTATACAAACACACCCATCAATTATATGAAATCGTTTCAATTTTCTCAAAAAGAACATCGCTGCATTTTTATACAAATAATTAAAATGGTCCACAATTTTAAAAAGTACACGAACCTGCGAAGGACAATTTATCATAAAGCCGAGACGGATTTTAAGAAGAATTAAAAAAACATTTTTCAAACACTCGTCTCTCTTCCAGGCTTCGTGATTTGATTAATTTTCTCTGAATAATTTCACCGTGACGAATGTATACTGTTTTAAGAAATGTCACATTTAACGAAACTAACAAACGAAAAAGTCAATTTTGATACCAAATATTCACTGTACAAGATACTTATTTTATATATATGCCCACGTGTGCACTTGCTACTTAGTAAAGTGTTAATTTGTAGTAAAATGTTGTAGGAGATACATTTTTTTATAATATGTGATTTAATTTTTCTAGTCAGTTTACCAAAAGTAAGAAAATCAACTAATTGTTTATGTTTTCAAAGTTAACTTGTATCCAAAATCATTAACATGTTCGTTTGAAATAAAATATAATAATACCCCCAAAGATATCATTTAATATATTCAAGTCCTTTGTTAACAACATGACAATTTTTCTATTAAACATTAGCTAATGTCTAAATCTAAAATTCTTGATTTTGAAATACGAAAAATATTTGAAATCTCATATTTAGCACGGCTATTCGTATTTAATTTTCAATACACTATTTTTTTTTGATTTTTCAATACAGCAAAAAGAAAACAACTGTCGACATTTACGTAAAATTATAAAAAAAAAACATTGCCTAAAAATGGCCTAATGAGAATGATGGGAAAGAAAGATACTCATTAATAACAAAAATGTATAATGTATGATGTAGTATTAATTTTTTAAATTACACGAGTTTTTGTATGTTTAAGGAATATGTTGATGTTCTTAAACTATTTATAAAATTTTAATACGGCTGTGATTTAATTTTAGTTTGTGTATAATATTGTATAAAAATTACATATTTATATATTGTACCTACTTAGAGATGTTAAGTTACAATGCAACCCGCATTGATGTTTTGTACTGACGATAATAATATATAAATACAAATACCCCAAAAGAAAATGTTTGTTTAAATATGTGCGATACATGTACATGTATGTTCAGGAAAATATTTATAAAAGATGGATACGTATCTTAATATGTAAATTCCAGAATATCCGAACATATTCATATGTGTTAGTAATTGTTTTTTGTATTCCAATGTGTTTTGCAAGCATTCAGTAAATATACACATAGCTTCACAATATAAATGTAATAAATCTCAATTAATAAAAGATTATGTATGAAAAAAAATTTTTTTTATTAAACTAGCCTTTTACCCGTCCTAAGATGTGATGATCAAATAACTTCGGGCAAAATTTGTGCGACATTGGACCAAATTTACAAAAATTGTACAAATTTGTGCTAAATTGTAAAAAAATTGGCCAAATTTGTGCTAAATTGTACAAAATTGCACAAAATTATGCTAAAATATGCAAAATTTGATGAAACTGGTCAAATATATGGAAAATTAAGCAAAATTAGAAGCAAAGCGCAAGAAAGATGAAGGCCTACATTCGGTAGGTACTGAACGCAGATCGGCAGAAGAACAGTAAAAAGAAGAAAAGTACTTTAGAATGATTTTAAATGTTTTCTTATAAAAAAAGTCTGTACAGTACCTACTTTTAAAAAGAAAAATACAATTATAATTTTAAAAAAACGAGCGAGCCTTACAGTAGTCGCATGTTATGATGTGTAACATTAAAAATATCAATGGAGCTGCAACAGAAATTAACATAAAATTTAAAAAAGCTAATACCTATATATTTATTAATTAGTAAATACAAGTAAAGAAAACGTATGTGCAATTTATTTATTATTGTATTTTGCCGATAGATACCGTATATCTACATACGCATTTTTATTTAGAAATGTGTTTGGTCAATTATATATTTTTATTTATTTTCATAGATGGCAGTAGTGTGCCGCCATACATATTGTATGAAAACTTTGAATAAATATTTAAAAATAATCATAGAAATTACATAAAATTTGAAAATGTAAAGGATTAAGGGTAGTTATTGTTTACATTAATGTAAAAAAATTACGTATTTATTGGATAGTTTCGAAGATAAAAGTCAAAATATATCAAAGTTAAAATATCCACACGCCTGACACCAGCCGCGAAACATATAGTGTGAGTCTTCTCTGTGATGGCACTTGCTGGACATTGATTTATTTATATATGATGTTTTTTCCATCGCTCGCGGCGTTCATTGATAAAATGAAATTGCGCGCGACTTATTTCCTGTTACCCATTTCCGTCCATTTTCACGAAATCACTGCCACAGATTGCAGGAAAGCGAGAGGAAAGATGTTACACATCAAAAATATATACATATAAAGTTCAGAAATTTCTGACAACAGATGAGATGAGAAGAAAATGTAAGTACCTACACATAACCACAACTACAAAATTTACTCTTCACTCCGATGAAATACTTATATCAGATTCCTTTCAAATTTGTACACTCCAAAGAAAGCGTCAGACACAAAGCTGGGTCCTTATTTTATAAAATATTTTTGAAATAACAAAGTTTTCAATTTTGGCATCGTACCTACTCAAATACTTCAACTCCCAATAACAAAAATTTTGTGGCTTAATAATCAGGATCAACGCAGCAAGCCTTTCAGGTGGATAAAAGGCAACTGCTTGAATATTCACTGTAAATTATTAAACAATTGGTAAGGGCCGTTTTTATGGTTTGAAAGAAATATTCATAAATTCAGTTAAATCTTCCGACGAAGAAGTGAACCCCGGTCTCCCGCGTGTGCCAGAAGAGGAATTTTTGGCAATGAGATGTGAAAATAAGGGTTTAGAAATATTTTTCTCTCAAAGCTATTTACGTTTCTTAACATTACTTCTTTACTCCGCCTTGAGGCATAAAAAAAACTAACCCATAAAAACCAAGTTTTTATTATACTCCCTTTCTCATTTACTAGAGGAAACAGATTTGGCGCTTAACCTACGCGTTGGGCTCAAGTCGGGCGACGCTACGAAAGGGATAAAAAATTTCGAAAAATCCAAAATTATACTATAATTATTATATTTTTTAAACGAAAATGTTAGATAATTTTTATCGTCGCCACGAGTCTGTCTGCAAAGTTTCAGCTCGATTAGATCACGGGAAAAGGATTAAAAATCGATCCAAAGTTTGTTTCGTTGAACCAAAGTTCAGACAAGCAAGCAAGCAAGCAAACAGACGCTACGAGTTAAGAGAAAGGGAGTAAAAAACCCATAAAAAATAAGTTTTAATTAAACTCCTTTTCTCATTTACTAGTGGAAACTGGTTTGGCGCTTAACCTACGCGTTGGGCTTCGGTCAGGCGATGCCGACGCTACGAAAGGGAGTAATAAAAATTTTCCGAAAATCCAAAATTATACTACAATCAGGTTTAGTGTCTACCATATGCATCGGAATCTCCATACAACTTAGTAAGTTGTATGAAAAAACCATTAAAAATTTCTAAAAATCCAAAATTATACAATTATTAAATTTTTTAACGAAAATTTGATAGATCTCTTTGATCGTCGCCACAAGTCTGCTTGCAAAGTTTCAGCTCGATTGGATCACGGGAAAGGGGTTTAAAATGGATCCAAAGTTTTTTCTTTTTTCGTCAAGCATGCAAGCGAGCAAGCAAGCAAACGCTACGAGTTAAAAGAAAAGGAGTAAAATAAAAATGTGAAAATGGCGGAGTTATGAGTTGTCTCGCAAAGTGACACTCTTCTCCGTGACGTCGTCAGGGTTTGAGTGAAATGAAAAAACTGATGATTTTCTTGTTAAATGGTGTGATGTAGCGTATCGAAATTTTTTTGTGCAAATGAAATCTGTTCGAAAATAAATTTCATTATTTTCCTTAAAAAGCAAACTTCACATTTTATCAAAGAAATATGATGCACACGACTTATAATACAGTAGTCGCGTACGATGTGTAAAATTTGACATTTCACAATTAAAAATATCAGTTGAGCGGCGACAGAAATTAACCTCAAAATTTAAAAAAGCTAAATACGTAAATATTTATTCTAATAATTATTCATTATTACTTACTTGCATTAACATAAATTCATTTTTAAATACATTTATTAATATATATACTAGATTGCATGCCCGTGTGTGTGTTGTGTATTCGAAAGTAGAAGAAGAGAGCTGTCTGTGGATTTTTCGGATGACAAACGCTCGAGTAACGTCGAAACTTGGTTTAAAAAAACAGACAGCGGTTGCCGGTAGACGCGCTGCGCATCGAGCTCCCCTTTCCGGGAACACTCGTGTCGCGCCGATCGGACTGCGTGTTCGAAAGCTACAGCCGGAATGGGTAGCACAGACAGACGGCGACCGCTGCGCGGTCGAAGAGCCCGCTGCGCGGTCGAGTGCCCGCTGCACAGTCGAAGCACCATTTCTGGTTCGCATTATTGCTACGTCAGATGAAGGAGCAAGGGGTTAATACAATCCGGTACTCTATAAACCTTGAAATCCAAGATGTGTGTATTCTATAGTAGACGAAGAGAACAATCTGTGATATTTTTCCAAATTCAAATCGGATCACAAACTTCGAGTTACGTCGAAGATAATAAATATTAGGTCCTTACATATGAAATTGGCGTTTAGTATGGGAGGAACATAAAACCGATTTTTTTTATTATAATATATTTATTTAATCAAAGTATGTACCATTGCTATCTATGCACTTTTGCCATCTCATAGGTAGTTTATCGACCCCTTTACTAAAAAAACCATTCGGACGGGAATAAATAAAATCTTTGAAGGCGGTTTGGACTGCCCCATCGGAGTTGAATTTTTTCCTTTGCAAGAAGTTATCCAAATTTCGAAAAAAATGGTAATCTGTTGGGGCAAGGTCCGGAGAGTACGGTGGATGTCTTAGACATTCCAATTGAAGCTCCTCTAATTTGGTAGCCGTCTGTTGTGCAGTGTGTGGTCTAGCGTTATCATGAAGCAGCAGTGGCCTAGAGCGATTAACCAGCCTCGGTTGTTTAACAGCTAGCTTTTCCATCATGGTTTGCAGTTGCTGACAATAGACATCTGCCGTAATCGTCTGGCCAGATTTAAGAAAGCTGTAGTGAACGACACCAGCACTAGTCCACCAAACGCTCACAAGTAACTTTTTTGGAGTCAATTTTCGCTTGGGGCATGGTTTGGCTGGTTCGGCAGGGTTCAGCCATTGCGATGAGCGCTTCCGATTATCGTACAGGATCCACTTTTCATCACAGGTAATGATTCGATTTAAAATCCCTTCATTATTGTGCCGGTTGAGTAATGCAACGCAGCAGTCAACGCGCGTTTGTTGATTTGCTTCACTCAATTCGTGAGGTACCCACCTTTCAAGCTTTTTCACCTTACCAATTTGCTTCAAGTGGATTAAAACAGTTTTATCACTAACAACGCAGCCTGCAGCTAACTCGGATGTGGTTTGCGATGGATCCGCTTCCACAATAGCCTTCAATTCTTCATTATCAACTTTGGTCTCCGGCCGTCCACGGGGCTTGTTCTGCAGGTCGAAATTTCCAGAACGAAAACGTTGGAACCAAAAACGCACTGTGTTTTCTTTTGCGGCACCGTCGCCATACACATCATTAATCCTTCGAGCCGTTTCTGTAGCACTGGTGCCACGGTGGAACTCGTACTCGTAAATAACGCGATATTTCAAGATTTTCATTTTGTAAACTGAGTGACGCAAAGAAAAAAACCATTGAAGAAAAAACAAATGAATTATAATTTTCAAAACATAAATACATGAGTAAATAGCTGTATAAATTTTGATTTGGAATTCCTAACCAAAGAGAAGATATTTGAGATCAAATTTGCCAGTACGGCAAAACGCCAATTTCATATGTAAGGACCTAATATATAAATTCTATGCATGAGTGGTATGTATCTATCACCATCACATTTTGAATTCCAAAATATGGAAAATCCGAAAACTGTATGCAATAAATGCATTATTTCACATAAAATGCTTAGAATCTTACGAAGAAGAATTGATTGAAAATAGAAAATTTGTACGCAGAAATTTCATTGTCTTAAAAAAATTGTTTGACGTGAAAAACATGAGAAAACACCCATTAGTGTATTTAATACGAATCTGGGTAGCTACCTTGACATGCACACAAATATATTATATCGCCTTATTTATTATTATAATATATTATACGCTGAATTTGAATAAACATTTTTCGTCAACAGATGTTTTTAAATAGTTTCGTTTACGATTAAAATCCATTACGGCCATTATTGTTTTTGACAAAATCGTTTAAAGATATATCGAACTTAATTTTTGTTTAACAGATTTATTAATAAATTAATAATTAATGGATTAATTAAGTAGAACATGTACCTAGCTATAATCTTTAAAAAAAACATTCAAAAAATTTAATGTTGCGTCGAATTGTGCATACTGCTAGTGATGACATGTGGGGTCGATATGATGGCCCTAAAAAAAAAGTGTAGAAGGGCTCAAATGCACACAACGATCCATGTAGAGATCCATGCTTGGTGTAAGCCTAAGGCCTCGGGTACGATACGAGCGGCAGAGCGGCAATGCGCCAGAGTAGTAAGGGGCGCATTGACGGCACAGTACTGAGCTTAGTACTGCCGCTCGTACCGTACCCGAAGCCTAAGAGATGATTATTGATATGAAGAGGATTAGAAATTATGAAATTAGACACAGAACACAGTGGTTATCATGGATCGTGTAGCAAAGCTAAAATGGCAATGGGCAGGACATGTTGCAAGGCAAGACGGACTCCCAGAGTTCTGAAATGGAGACCTTGGGAAAATAAGAGGTGTCGGAAGACCTCAAAAGAGGTGGGCCGATGATATAGTTGCTGTGGGGGGGAAGAAATGGCTACAATTAGCAAATAACAAGGATGGAAGGGGATGGAAGGGTATGGAAGAGGCCTATATCCAGCAGTGGAGAGATGAAGGCTGAGGAAGAAGAAGAAGTAACTACAAATACATTTTTGTAAGATTTCATCCGTGCGGAGATTTTTTTATCGCTCACTGTATGTACAAATAAATAAATAAAAATTGACTGTAGTTCCATCAGGCGATTTATTCTTTTTTAAAGATTGCACGAAGCATGTCCAAAGATCATGTCTCATTGCTATACTAATAAATATTTTCTGCATGATAAAATAAATAAAATACTATTTTTTACATACATTTTTATTTACATTATAAGTTAGTATACATTTAAAATGACAAAAATAAAGATATAGGAGCACATAAACAACAAGGACAATCCACTGAACAATGTACACAAACATATTTATTTACATCTTTAGTTTGCAGATTACAGATTACTAAGAGATTATTACAAACTGTATAGAATATTAAAAAACATTTAAAAGCGTCAAAATTAAGAGATTCTACAAGAGCAGTAATTACAAATTTTAAAAAAAAAAGATAAGTACAATATTGTACTTTATTGACTTGTGATTAAAAACAACAACTACCACAGAAATTTACAGCATTTGAAATTGGTTGTCCATGGTATAAAATTTGAAATCAAATTATACTCCACATTTCTTATATAGAAGTAAATTTCTGTTCTTTAAAATAACCCACATATAAAAATAATTTGTAAAAAAAAATGATTAAAAACTCCTACAAATACATATATCCGTAATTCAGTTTGTTTGTAAGTAGGTGTATCGGTCCACAATTGAAGGCAGAATAATCTGAAAGAAATTCTATCTCATCTGGTGGTAAAACCCTATTTTTATCATTTAATTTTTCTGTAATGTCAACAGTAGTTTCATGTGGGAAAAATTATAAATAAATGCTATTTTAAACTAAAAATAAAAACTAAAATGAATATAAAAAAGACAAGATGCACAAATTCCATATGTAAACGAACAACTGTGCAGTGTTGGAGTGCACATAGTGCGACTTGATACGTGCCACAATGTCGACATTGCATTTTAAAAGCGACACAACTCAGAAAGTAATTAAGAATTAAAATTGTCAATGCCGTAATAACAAAGCACCATAAAGCTAGGTATGCCCGTACAGATTCTAATTTTTGCTCAAAAGAATCCTGAACAATGCTATTATATACTGTGACGTTTACATCAATAAAATTAGAATAAATAAAAACTTGTATATAAATTGAGGTATTCTACATAGTTCAAGATAAATTTAATTCTACAAAATAAACATGTTAAATAAACAAGTTCAAAAATGAATGTTTGCATTCAAATGGTAGACAAATAAAAATATTCAGCAATGAAAAAATTCCAAAATATTTTGTACACTTCTTCATCACAGCATTATCGGGATGCCATCGTTTGGTGACCTAGTTTTGCTAGTCTGTTTTTACAGCGTACTTGGGCTATGCCTGACAACATGTAAAATATTATTATGATCGACTGGAGAGTAGAGCTTATTTGCGAATGCAAACAGAGATATTTCAATATTAACAAATAAATTTGTTTTTTTTTGTTTAAATTTTCTATACGGCAATTTCATACCATCCATGTAGTGCTTCGCAGAACTGGGCCCATGACGTATAATTTTTTTTAAAAGTAATAATGTATTAAGACAATTCAATTATCATTCATAATCGTAATATGTAAAATGCATAGCATTACTCACATATTTATAATTTTGACATTTATAAAGTAGTATGGAAAATGACCAAGGCTACAGGAACATGCAGCTAACGTAAGATTTTTACAAGAAAATAGGTGTGTAGATGGATGAGCATGTGCCAATTCAGAACGCAAATTCCATCTCAAACGAAGATAGTACATATTCACCTGTTTGAATCGAGACCATTGTGATGACCACCATTATCAAATAATTTTTTTCTTGAACTTGTCTCGGTTTTGATGCGCTTCAATACGTAATGTCCGAGCCACCACTAATGTAGACAATGTAATATACGTGATAACAAATTAAACTCCATGTGATGAGGAACAAAATCTTGTCCAGTATTGTCAATTTATATCGAACTGTTACCTTAACTAATCATAAACAATAACTAACCCTCTTAGTTGCTATTTTTAAATTTACATTATATTAATAAATAATAGTTACTAATGTCATGTAGTGGTTTTGACATTAAAAAGGCATAAAATGTTGATATATTTGTACTTCGACATCAATTATTGTCGCTCTGTTAAGTAAACTATCTTAACATCTATCCTTTGTAATAACATTTACAAATATCTAAATACTTACATTCAAGAAAAGGTTTTTCTCAATTCATATTAGTGTAAAATATTGTACTAGTTCGATAAGTTAGCGCCTATTTTTCAAACTTCATTCAAAAGTATAACAAAATTTAGCTTGAGCCTTTTTAAATTTATTTGATTAATTATTTATAGTCGCTGCAGTTATGTATTGGTTCCTCTTCAAGAGGACTAACGTCACTCGTAAATAATTCTACACCGGAATCATTTTCATCATATTCGACACATCACATCGTGTACCCTCGAAATTAAAGGACAATTGACGAGTTTATACATGTCCGATTCACAGTCTCGAAAGGAAATTATGTAATTCAATTCACACAAGAAAATAAATCTACACACATTCTTCTCTGTAGTTCAGAAGGTCAAATATAATACAGAGTTGATGTTTTATTAACTTTTATAAAAAAAAACAATGTATTTGGATACAATACATAGGTAATACAATATATTTAAAATTCTATCCCCTATTCTCTATTTGATTTTGAACGGTAACAAGTTGCGTACAATGCACGCAGCTGCACCACACATCCGCCCCTCACTGTCCCTGAAAACTTTCAAACATGAGAGATGTCCAAATGTCTGTTTTTTTTTTTTTAAATTAATACATGCACACTTATAAGATTACATACTATGCTATACCTGAATAATCTAGATATCGGCATAATACAGAGTTAATATTTTGCAAAATTTTTGGTTAATACAACAATCATAATCGTAGAATTCAACGAAGATCAGTTTTACAAAATAAGCAAGGTGTGTTTTTTAAACTACTATGTACAAAATTATAATATTAAATATATTACATTATTTAAAAACTAATATTTTGTCAGTGATAAAAACAAGAAACTAAAATGAATAAAAAATTTAATACTATTAGGTTGCGGTCAAAATTGTCAAAAAAACATTTACCCAATGATCATTAAAGATATTTATGTTTCATACAGTCTACGTCTGAGCAACAACTGTTTCAAGAAACTTGGGAATGTTTTCAAAATTGGCCGAAATAGCCATTTGAAGCCAAAATTCTTTGTCAAGGCCATTAGAAGAGTCGGGAGACAGAGAGCAAGTTGTAAATGGTGCAAAAGCAATATGATGTTTGATGTCGAGAAGTTGGTCGATTCTAGTAATGCTGTTCTCCAACTGTTGCATGAGTTTCTTGGGAAGCTTGCTCATCATCAGGCCCTGGTTCCCCCATGTAACGGACTTGCCGTACCACAAACAATTGACAAAGTCAGTGCTGTAGTTCTCCGCCAGAATAATCTGGTACTTGATGGCATCTTTTCCGTGGCTCGATTTGATTTTATCGTAAATCACTCGATATCTGCAAAAATACAATAAATAAAATATAAACAAGTTTCCAAATTATTAATAAAGCGAGTATGAGGTGATTCATTGTAAAAATGAATTCATGAAAAGCTGAATAGGCCGCTGTCTAAATCACTAAAAAGAACCTCTACATAAGTTCACATTACAAAAATATTTAAAATTGATAAGATCTCTTTTAGGTATTGGGTTTAACTTTTTGCAAGGCGACCAAAAATAAAAAATTATCCTAATTATCCTTACTTGAGAAAGAGTCCCAATATTCTGTTGATTGAAAAAGCATTATGTGAGCAGAGAATACTGTATGCCAGGCTCATGGGCACTACAGTCCACAAGGGTTCCTGGCATTCCATCTGGACATCAGCAATGGCCTCGTAGATGTCCAAAAATGAGTGCCTCAATGCGATACTGTCTATAATGTATAAGTAGGTTATTAAAAATATGAATATCTTTTGTTTTAACAAATCTACCTTTAATTTATTTTTATTTTTACAGAGGTAGTTTGACCATTGACCTACACAGATTAGCCAGCTTTGATTATTACAGAATTTTTAATTCTTTTTGACATTTACCATCTAACCTTTAGGGCCGATTGTTTCAAGTTGGATTAAAGTAAGCGTTCTTTAAAGCACAGATATTTACGAAAACGGATCATCTGATTGGTGGGGAATGCAAAAATCTATGCTTTAAACGAACGCTTACTTTGATCCAACTTGAAACAACCGGGCCTTAGTCTGGTTAACTTCCACAGTGACAACAGTAAACCAACCTCATAACATAAAGCTCTATGTTGATATACTTTATGAAAAAATAATATGAAACTAGGTGCCCGTTGCACGGCTACGCATGCAATTTAGCCTGGCGGCAGATTCACTGATGATTGAGTAACGAAGAAGAAGAAGACGGATTTACTGTTGGTTGAGTAACGAAGAAAAAGATTGACGGTTAACACTTTCCGGTAATGCCCCGATCGCAAAAATCGGACTGCGCATTCGGGAGATTGTACTATAAGATTCGATAGAAAAGGAAGAGAGCTATCTGTGGTATTTTTTCAAATTGAAATCGGATGATAAATGACAGAGTTGTGAAAGACCGAGTGGGAAGAGAGAGAACTTCAACTTGTAAAAACCGAAGGATGTAAGAGGAAGCCGCGCAAAGGCCGCGCAAAGGTGAGTGAGTCAGACGGCTCCCGCTTTGCGGTCGCAGACGCCCGCTATGCGGGCGACGAGTGTCGGCAGTCGCCGCGCGGCCTTGCCGCGCAGCGTCTGTCGTGAAAAGACGCGGACGGGCTGGGCTCGTCTGGAACTTTTTACATTTTTGAAATCGGGCATCGCTTCGCGAACATATCCAAGAAAAACCCAAAATCCACAACATAACCTAACCTAACCTAACCTGAAATAATCTTTTTTTGCTTAGAACTTGTATTGTAACAAAAATTGTAAATGTACTGAAATATATTATTTAAAAAAAATTGAAAACAGTGAAAGAAAAATGGAATAAGTGAAGAATTATATTAATAAGAAGAAAGAACTACACTTTCATCGAAATTATCATCTAATCGCAAAATACATTTACAAATAATTCCCTCAAAAACAATAGTTACATTCAGAAGAAATGTTTTAAAATAAATATTTTTATCTTATTTTTTGAAGAACGCACTAAACCTTATCTAAACTAACATAACTAACCCAACATTTTTCTTCTGACATTATTCTCGGTGGTGCATGTTATTGATACATGATTCTGTAACTTGTAGGTTGTAGTCCTAAAAAATTATATACTATATTGCATCATTATATATTTCGACCTTGGTTAGGTACCTAGGAAAGTGGAGGGGGTGAAAAAGTTTCATAAAAATGTGCAAAAGATGGCGTCTCTAATTTTTAAAAGTACGCCTATAACGGTGTTTTATTTTTGCATTTTCGCGAGAAAGAAAGCTATGCAAAAACTTTGTACGTAAAAAAAAAAGATGGCTGGATTCGTCACAAAACGTCATACTTTAATTTTGAATCCGATCGCACAACACCGAGATATGAATAAAAATGAAATTTCACGAGATCTAGCATGGAAACGAAAGAAGAAGAAGAATAAAATAAATGTTTACAAAAAATCACGCGGCAAAGACTTGTCATTTATAATTTTTTTTAAAATGATGGCATTAAAACCCGCTGAGAAACCTCACTTAAATGATTTCAATATATTTTTATTTAAAACATATGTAGGTACCTAATTTAATATGCACACACGAAAATGTATTCAACCATTACGCCTAACATGTTTAAAAATATTTGAATCGAAAACAGCTGATTGAAATAAATATTTTCGAAAAGTATGTTTCTTAGATTTAATCTTTTACAACTATACTGAATTAAAAAATATTTTTTTCTTGTCAAAATCGATAAATCATATTTTAAACTTTATATTTTTTACAACAGATGTATTATTCATCAAAAATATACCGAGACGTTACATTTTTAATTTCAACAACGCGCATTTTTTGTATGGAACTGACATTTCATCATTTAATTGTCTGTGGGCGGTCAATGGTAAATTTCGATAGGATTTTCGTCAATTTTTCGTGACCGAAGATGTTAATTTGGTTCGCTTTTTATAAAATTCGTCCAATGGATTAAGATTAAGATTAAGGATTTTTATAAAAAAAACACAAACCAACATGTGAACCTTTAATAATATGTAATTTTTTAATGATTTAACGTTGTATTAATTCAGATATTTGTCTTCAAAAAACATATTTAAAGTAAAATCATACGAATTTTCAAAACAGTCGAAGATTTTCGCAGAGATGGATAGGTTTAATTGAATCGCTCGTAAGAAAGTTCTTAGAAAACAAAGAAATTTTTTATATTAAACAACAATAAACACATTAAGCATTATTTTTATCTTTACTTTTTTGTGTAAAATCGACGTATTGGTCAGATAAATGTAATCAAAAATCGACATTGAGATTTTCTGTGGAATATTTTCATATTGACAACGCCGCTGTCATCTTTCAAATTTCGATAAACTTCGGCGAGACGGCATTCTATCTGTGTCTCGTTTTCCCTTGTCTCCTTAGCTTGTCTCGAGAAGTGAAGCTTTTTGACTAAAAATCATTTGTCAACATTAAATATCATAAAAATATAAGGAGACGTCCAAAAAAATTAAAATAAAAAGTTATTCACGCCAGAGTCTTTGGTCTTTCATGGTTTTTTATTGAAATTAAAATATTCCTCGCAGTTTAAGAAATAAATTCGATTGAAAAAGGTGAAAAAAAAATGTAAATTTTGTAAAAAATACGTATTTTCGAAATAAATTAGAAAAAAAATATTTATAAATTATATTGTATGCGCAACGTGATTATCTATCTTTCTGTCGATTAGAATTTCTGAATTTTGACTGGCGGCCGAGTTATTGAAGAAAAATCAAATTTTACTCAAATGAGCGTAGAACGGAGGTGAGAAGAAGGAAAAAATCGAGTGTACTAAATTCTCACGCGGTAACTATCTACCTTTCGTATTTTTTTTACAAAATATTTTTATTACCTATGGTTGCGGAGAAAACCGCAAAAAAGTGCGCGAAAAAGTCGAAAAAACGCAAAAAAATCGAAATGAATAAAAGGCTTCATATAAATTTCGCAGAAACTACCTTACAACTTTAATATATATTATTATTAGTGAGAGCTGTGTCTTAGCACTTCTCCGACAAATGTAGTTAATCATGAAAATATTAAAAGTGATGTTTAAATATGAAAAGAAACAATAAATTTGTATAATATTTACCTGGAAACGTATTAAGAGATTTCTCACAAAGTTCATCAATAAAATATGAAAAATTGTTTAAAATTTCAATATCGTTAACACGTGTCCTACTAAGGAACAAGAGTTTTCTCTTTGAAGTCATCAGTTTGTGCTGAAAAATTTTAAAATACAGAGTCAATTAATCAACCGACTTATGTGATATTGCTATCAAAAATTGTACTAAGTAATAATCGACAATTAATATACTCACAATATTGAGGTACATTTTCCTGAACATATCTAGGATGTCACAGCGATACAAAACGCCATTGGTCAAAAATAGAGATTCCATGTACTCCAATATGACATCGTACAATTCTTCGAATGTATCAAAACTTATCCACTGCAATAGTTCAAGTATCTGCAAAATGAATTAAGTAATTAAAATACAAATAATTTATGAAAAAATTGTTAAATAGTTACCATCATATCAACACCAATGCGTTACCTCATTGAAATAATCAAAGCCGTTCCAAGTGGATATGAACTGGGACAAAAATTTGGAAACAACGGGAATCCCCTGCTGAAGGTGAATCTGCAATCGTGATATTCTTTGCAGAAAGTGTATTTTTTCGCTCAAGGCCAAATTCGTTTTACTTTTGAGAAAATCTAAAAAATAATTATTATTTGTTACGTTATTAAAAATAGCATCTAATGTAAAAAAATAACTAATGATAAAAATTATAATAAATATTAATAAGTAAAAATATTAATGACAAAAAAGAGACTAAAAATATAGGGGACAGTAACATTTCAAAATACTATTTATCAGGGCGCGTGACTTTTTTGTAAACGTATATTTTGGAAAAAAAAATAGAAATCAAATATTTATGCTACAGATTTTTATGATATATCAAAATATGAATGCTATGATAACAATTGCAAATAATAACAAATATATATAAATAAATAAATAAATAAATATTACGAAATATATATAGTATTCCGATTTTATTTCCATATAATTGGTTATTTAAAAGTCATGCTGCAATGTTCCCACTGCACTCCCCTGCCATTTATAAAGTAGAAATAATATTTAATTTAACTATGTAATACTAATGATGGTAATTTAATAGGGAAAAATAACCTTTATTTGAGATTTGTATTTGATTGTATTGATGATTGGTAATTTATTTTTCGCAAATTCGACGGGCAACCATCAATACTAGACAGCAGTCATATCTTAGTCACCAATCATCGATGGAATCGGATACAAATTTCAAATAGCAGTACCATTTGTAACCGATTAAAATAACGGTTTGACCATACACCAGAGAACTAAAATAAAGAGAAATTGAAAAATCTCATAGTCTGAAATCTCGATCGATGCGTTTAAAAATTATAAGCGCAATTGGATTTATTTATTTTAACCATCTATGTATATTCTGAAAAAATGATAATGCTCAATTTTGCAATGTAAGCCATTCATAACTGTTTAAAAACAATTTTTTTTTAATGATTATATATATTTTATGTGTAGTTATCTACTATACTAATACATAAAGAGGTAAAGTTTGTAAGTTTGGATGTATGTGGTAATCTCCAAAACTAGTAATGTAATGTAAAGTAGTAATGGACTTTCAGGGAGAACACAATCTATACATATATCGAGGGTAGAAAGCCAAAAGGGCATTAGTGATTATTTCAAACTTTACAGGAGAGCAAAATAATGTTTTGTCAATCTGATTCTGACAATATTTCTTTTGTTATTAAATTATTTCCATGTGTTTTGGATAAAAAAATGTTGATGGAAAAATGGTCGAACAATGCGTTTTTTACTAACGCTGCCTTAACGGTAAGAGATATTTAAATACTTTCTATAGAGAAATTGTAGAACTCAAAAAGTTATACAAAAGAATTCGCGATAACATATATCTATATGCTAAGGTTAATACACAAATTACTAAATATCTACAACTATGTATATCTAAAACTAAAAAGCATTAGGCACTACTGTTATAAATAAGAAACTCACTGTTGTACAAGGTGTAATACAAGGTTTGTGAGAGGCGAGACTGTGACTGAGCATCCAAGAATTGGAGTATGTGAAGTCCGGCATCATTCACCAGAAGAGATAGTATATTCGCCGGAATTGTTATTGAATTGCCATTGTGATAGACTAACAATTCGTGGGTGCTACAAGAAAATATTTTTATAAGTCATGTTTACGATTTTGATTAAAAGAAGTACTGTTCATGTAAAATCTTTCATTCAAAATCTTTCATGTAAAATCTTTCATTCAAAATTGTAATTATGTAATGTGAAGTGAATACATACAATCAAATTTTAAGCAAATATTATAGTAAAATAAAACTCCGATAATTAAAAATTCGTCAAAATTCAAAACACACAAGATCCAAAATGTTAATTTCAGTTAATTTACCCTGATAATTCGTAATTCAAAATAATTTTTAGACCCTTGCACCATAAATCAGTACATATTAAATTGCATAATTTTTTTAAAGTTATGTAATATTAAAAATGCGCGTGGCTTTTTAATTGCGCGCACAGTATTTTTGACATTTACCTAGTAAAATCGAGACATTTTTTCTTCTCTCCATCCATCATATAGATGACGGACCCCAACTGAAGATAGTCCACATCGGGTAAAAGGTGGATAGTATTTTTATTTCTGAAATTCCTCTGTAAAATAAATACACAAATTTCCCACATTAAATTTTGCTTAATTAATTATGATAGATTAACTGATTAATTAGT